>VZRV01007601.1:348765-376722 GCA_013398115.1 Falcunculus frontatus
GGCCCGGCGGCGCGTCCGGGAAGGCGGCGGGGAATTTCGGGCACGGCGGTGCCCTCGGGGGTCCCCCCGGTGAGAGGCTGGTGATGGCTCGCAGACGCTTATGCCGGGGCTCGGCGCTCAGCCCGAGTCCCGGCTGTGCCCTGTGTTGCTGTCAGCCGCCCGCCCCTGTGTGGGCCTGTGTTTCAAAGCCAGAGCTGCGATGGTTCGGTTCTCCCGGTGTCTCTGCGCCACGATGAGGCGCCGGAGGCAGCAGGCAGAATGAGTAAAATGGTACCCAAAGCTTGGCTGAAAATGTATGTGCTGCTCCTAGTGCCAATAAAATTCTTTCTTAGAGAGCGTGGATATCTTCAATAAGTATACCTAGATGTTTTTTATTGAGGCTTATTGTTCTGTATTTTCCTGGTTTTTCCCCCATGCTTATTCACTGATGTCTGGAATCTGAGAGAAGACTTCATCCTGGTTCATTCTGGATTAATTTATCTCATTGTGAGACTGGGAAGTAAGCAATGTGCTAACCAACCTCAACAAGTGATTGCTTAATTTAAAAAAAAGTAAAATCACAGTTTATCATTTATTTATTGCCTATCCATGGTTCTGTTTGTAATTTACAGTGTCTTATGTTTTACTCGTTGGGGTTTTTTTATGTTCCTGTAAAATACAGTAAAGACTCCTTTGAGTTTGGTTTTCATTTCTTTCTAGCTTTATGCTTAAATGATTTCCTTTGAATGCTTTGTCATAGTTCTGTGAGACATGTTTTTCAAGTTAGTACTCGCTTCTGTGGAACCACTGGGTAATACTGCAATAGCTGGTGTCAGGGAGTTACACCAAAAAAGGATAAAAACTACTTGTGTCAGACAATATATATATAACATAATTAGTCTGTTAGTCTGGGTTAGTGACTGAACCCACAGCTACATCTCACAGAAGTGCATGATTATCATTTCAGCCCTTCATCTTATAGGTTCTCCCATAATACTAAGAGGTCATGATGGAAACTTTAGGTAGAAACAACATTCATTTTATCATCAAAATGCAATCCAATAAATCTGACTTCAGAGCTTCTGCACTCGGATGTTAGGTGTTGTGGCTTCACAATCCAATGTGCTGGTTTAATGTAAATTCACTTGGCTCTCTCAGAGCTGTTCAGGTAACTTTGATGGGATCTCTGCAGGCCAGGGTGTTGTGTTAGCAGAAGCACTGTGTGTGTTAGGGGACAGCTCGCCTCAGGAAGATAAAACTGGCAAGGACACCTTGGTCTGGGTAAGCTTGTCTTGAGAAGGAATTATAAAGGTTGGAGTCTTGCAGCTGAGAGCTGAGAAGGAGGGGGTGAGCCATACAAAATCATTCATATAATAGAGTAGGGTTGCAGAAGACAAAAAGCAGCCGCTAATGTTGTTGAGAGTATGTATATTTATGGATGAAAGTGCATGTATTTTGGATGTCAGTAATCTGTTGAATTTGTCAATAGTGGTGTTTATTTACAAACCTTTTGAACTCTGAGTATATTCATGCTGTTGCTCTGAGACTGCTTTTGCTCAATGTACAGAAAACATCAATAACTGCAGTATTTTGGAGTTGTGCCTCACGGATACAAATCATGTGGAAATGTGGCAATCAGATGATCAGTGAAAATTAGTGTGTCTGTAGACAAAGTGAGTAGGTGCTGTTTAGTATAATTTCATTTTTACTTGACGGTTTTGAAATGTGCTAACCTCAGACTTTATGTAATCACATTTTCTGTGGGTAGTCACCTTATTTCTTAACAAGCATTGGAACTCCTGAGTTCAGTCAAAGAGCTAATGAAATGGATAATTAGGTAACAGTTTTAAAAAAAATTTTTTACACTGAGAAAAATCTCACCTGAGTAACGCAGTGGCAGCCTTAAAAATTCTTCTGCTAACTTGCTTCAAAATCATATAGATTCCAACTACAGACTTCTAAATAATTTGAAATATTGGCTAATACTAGTTTGTTTTGTTTTTCAGGCTTTAGAAAGGATGCGTCCTTACCTGTGTGATAAAATCATAGCCGAGAGACACTTTGATTACCTACGTTCAAAGAAAATACTCACTAGGGAGGACACAGAAGAAATTTCTGCTCGATCTTCCAGTAGGAAAAAAACTGGGAAGTTATTGGACTATTTAGCAGAAAATCCAAAGGGACTAGATACTTTGATTGAATCTATCAGACGAGAAAGAACACAAAACTTCCTGTTACAAAAGATAACTGATGTAGTGTTGAAAGTCAAAAATGAAAAGCTTGAAGCTCTTAAAGGTAACAAATTTTTAATAATGTTGTGTAAGACATGGGTTTTATTTTGAGGGTCTGCAAAATTAAAATCCAAAACTAAAGTCTTCCTGTGGTATTTGGAACAACACGTTTGGAAATATCACCAGTTTGGGTTTAAGATCCCAGTGCATGTGTCCTGGCTGTACCTTTTTATTATCTGAACGCATCCATCATAA
Source organism: Falcunculus frontatus (assembly GCA_013398115.1). Classification (NCBI taxonomy): domain Eukaryota; kingdom Metazoa; phylum Chordata; class Aves; order Passeriformes; genus Falcunculus; species Falcunculus frontatus. Next base: position 351,231 of record VZRV01007601.1, read on the forward strand.
ATAACAAATTGCAACAAAACCCCTATTGTGTTGTTATGATGGATCAATCTGTCTTCACATTTCAGTTTTGCTTTTCAAAAATTGGTGGTTATCTTCCATCTTGCATTTCTCTTGAAGCTATTTGCTGCAGTGGCAGGATGCTCTGGTTTTCTTAGACTTTGTGCCTCAGCAGAAGGTGTGCTAGCAAATGCAACTTGAGGGGAGCTCCCCTGTATGCCTTCAATGCCACAGCTTAAAAGTAGGCTCTGTAACTACACGTGAGTGTTGTTTCATTCAGGCTTAGAGGTTTTGTTGACACTCAAAGCTTGAAGTGACCGTGTGTAGTCGTATTTTATGGCAGAGGAAGAAGGTATAGGCTTTCTACACCAAAAGCGTTACTTCCCCTTCCACACCCATGAAAAGGCAAATAAAGAAGGAAGAAGTACGTTTTAACCCTGGAGATGAAGGGCCTGGTGTTTTCTCTGGCTTCAGGTAAAATAGCCTAAAAATGCTGTCCACTTTTGATCGGAACTGTCAGGTGAAGCTCTTAAAAGTTTGAAGAACACAGTGAGAAAAATCTCAAAAAAGTTGGGCCGAAGGGTTAAAGTGACTTTCTAAAATGATGCATCCCTTAAGTTAGGGTGCATCTTTGTCAAGAGTCTGATAGTGAGTACAGAGAAACCATTCCCATCAGCCTAGAAAACCTGTGTGTTTGTTCTTTAATTTGTCAGGAATACTGGATGTCGTAAGTGAGATGAAGGGTTAGTCTGTTAAAAATACAGACAATTGATCTTTGACAGTCTTACTGATACTACATCAGAGCACAGTTTTAAGACGTCCCCATACTGTAATTAAATCCAATATCTGTTTTTTTGTCTTAGGTCTAAGCTGCAGCACCTGTATGACCTCCCTGTATGGAGGAACAAATAATCTCTCTAGATCATTTTCTGATGAATCAAATTTTTTGGATAAAACAAAAGACAAAGAATCTACCCAGATCCATCACCCAGAAGAAGATTGTAGCACTGCTGCATTTATGTCTGCTGTCTCTCTTCATTCAATGAATTTACCAATTGCAGAGATGGGAAATTCACAGAGCAGTGTTTTGTCAGCCACTCTCCCAGGGCCTGGAGACCCTGGTGCACCCCCGCTGCCCCCAGAGCTCCAAGACCAGCAAGAGCCATGTACCAGTTCAAGTGACAATTGCTTTTTGCCTTTAAGATCACGTTCTGTTCAACCACAGTGAACGTAGTGACTTTTGTCTGTTCATCCGAATGGTACTGAAACTTTGTGTGATATATCATAAAGGCTAAAAAATGTTTTCAAACTGTTAGAAAAATTGGAGGAAATAATCTATGCAATTTCTGTTTTAATTTTGTAATTGTGTGATGCTGGAGCTGCTTGACTTTGTTTGTTTTGTTCTTTAGGGAGCTTTTTTCAAAGTACTGTGGTGTTATACCAGCAAATGTTTGTTTTTTAAACCAATGTGTGTAAGATTTCACATTTAGTTGCAGATACTTTAGCTGGAATTATAGAACAAATGGGTTTTTTCTTTCTGCAAAAATTAACAAATCAGCTTTTCTTAATGTTTCTGTGATGGGTGAACTGGGAAAGATGGTTAGGAAAAGTGTTGAGTATTGAAAAAAAATCTGAACTGAAAGATTAAGCTTACTTACCAAAAAGCTTAAACTCATTTACCAAGTTAAATGTTTCTCACTAGGATAAATTCTGCTCTCCATGTATGTGTGTGCTGCTCCATTTGCAAAAAAACTTCACAAATCTGGCTAAATCCATGCTTCTTTGGAAGGAGTCTCTTCCTTATGGGAACTTTGTCCTACTGGTAAATCAAAAGGCATCAGTATCGCAAATATACTTCTGCAGGTCTTGGCATATTATTCTTGTATATTAGTTAAAGATTCCTGATTTGAGAAGCACTTTAAATATAAATTCTCATTAGTACTGGAAAAGGAATGTAAACTGCTCTAACAGCATCATGAGGGCTGTAAGAAAACCTTATTGTAGGATGTTATTAAGGAACAAAGCTTTTATGTTTTGTCCCACTAGGGAAGTGGAGGAGAAGTTGTTTGACAAGAAAGTATCTGTACCTGAAGGACTCTTGGAAAGGTGGCACTTCAGATACCTCCTCTTCAAAGCAGACAGACAGGTTTACATTTCAAATTGTTTAGAGTCAAATGCATTTTAAACTGTTTCAACATGGGAAGGTTCTCATTTCTTGACACCATGTAACATACTGTATTCCTCTCATACTCGAGTTGTAGCCTACCTTTTGTGCAGGTGCCTGTAATCATTTCAAAATGACCTGGTGGACTCTTACTTGGACACGTGTGCAGTTGTGTTCTGCAGTACTACACTTCAAAGTGATGGGATGTTTTCAGTATGTCCAAGGGTAGGTTTGTATTTAAAGCCCTAACTTATTTTGGCTCTCATACTGTGTACAGCCATGTAATGTTGTTCAAATTCACACCCAGGTAGTACTAAACTGTTCTCCTTTTGTGGACACAGGCCATCTGCAGGACCTCAGTATAGTCTCTATAAATTGTTTTTCATTATTTTTCTGGGTTTGGAAGTAGATTAAAATAAAATGCAGTGTCCAACACTCCATCCTGAGTATATGAACATCTTACATGTGAGAAAGATGTGTTTGTAAAAATTCTTGTTTTTCTTGTCTACATCTACAATCATAGACTCTCCAGATGGTGAAAATGCTTTTCAGTGAAACTGCTTGGATTAGATGGCACTCTGGAAATTAAGTGCCTAAATATGCAAGCAAAACTTTGCTGTATAACATGAAATTAAGGATAGGATGAACTCACTCTCTTCCATTAACTTGAATTGTAGTTGCACATACTTGGGACATCTAGAAAGTGGTTTGTCTGAATGCCCGCTGTACCCATTAAAGAGCTGTGCTTAGGCTTGAGTCTCTTCCTGGGTTCTTGTAAAGAGAGGAGAGTGAGAAGGGTTGGCCTTAAGAGAGAAAATGCATCAGCTCAGGGTGGAGGCTGCCTTGCTGCTCCCCATCCTGCCACACGAGATGTGCAGCCTGCAGGGAGCCAACTCCGCAGGAACCGCTCCCAGCGGAGCCTACAAACCTGAGACCTTGAATGAATGTATTATCTTACCAAATGTTTATAATGTGCATTTTTAAAAAATATTGTTATCACAACTTTTGGAATAAATTCTTTTGTATAATTGCCTGTTTTCCTGTCTGCCTCTCTCATTTTTAAGACGTAGAGGTTGCAAGAGCAGTTCATGCCGTTAACTCTATGTGTGGTTTGGGTTTTGTGTGTGCGGGAGGCTTTTGTTCTCCTTGTCTTTTTAGAGAGGTTTGTCTTTGGTGGAAAGACTGACTTAATGTGAAACGCCTGTGCCCGTAGGACTGCACTCAAGAGTAGTCTGTAAGGAAAACATGCATGTAAAATCAAGAGCTCTGCTGCTTAAGTAGTTTCTGTGGTTCGGGACTACTATTACTAACCTGATTCTTGCTTTTTTTTCAAATGACTCTATTGCTCAACTTCCTACGGATGTGAGAAGAGTGGCTTCCAGCCACGCATATCTTGACTTCATTCTTAAATTAAGATTTTGATTTTTATTAATAGCGGGGGAGAAACAAAAACTTTGAGTGCTGAGAAGTATGACTCAAAAAAGGATTTGCAAATGCTGCAGCAACTGTGGTGTCTCACTTCAGTGGTTGTTTTCATTGTACTTTTTGTATAGGGCTTATTTCAAAATAATGATCATGGTACTGATTATGAGAGATCAGCTGGCTATGTTTAGTATCCTTACAGTAAAGGAACTGATCATATTATAACCAAAATCCCTTCCTCAGATCTTATCCTGCTTCTGGTGGTATAAATTATCTGAACATAGAATCATAGAATATGCTGATTTGGAAGGGACCCATGAAGACCCTTCAGTCCAATTCCCAGCCCTGCACAGGACCCCCCAAGAGTCACACCGTGTGCCTGAGAGCGTTGTCCAAACGCTTCTTGAACCTGTCAGGCTGGTGCTGTGTCCACCGCCCTGGGCAGCTGTTCCAGAGTCCAACCACCCTCTGGGTGAAGAACCTTTTCCTGATATCCAACCTAAACCTCCCCTGACTCAGCTTCATCCCGTTTGAACAGCACTGCTATTTTAGCTGATGCAGTAATGTATGTACGAGTCAATCACAAGGGAGCTCTAGTACAAACTCTTTCCAACAAATCTGAAAAATCTGTTTTGATAAAGATAACCTCCTGGATAGGTGATGGTCAGCGCTGTGTCTGCCCCAGGTTAGCCGGTGATCAGACATTAAGGAAAAGGTGTTTTCCCTCCACTTAGGCCGGCAGGTGTGAAAAGGGAGAAATGAAGGTTGGCTCGGTTTCGTGTCTGATTTTCGGTGTCTGGTCACTCGAAGGGAAGCGCCCCGGCTACGGCGTGAGCCTGCACGCCCCGGCGGCCCGGCTTTCCCCTCCTGCTGCCGGCTCCCCTTCGCCAGGTGCGCGCTGGGCCCCGGGAGCAGCCGCGGGCTCGCTCGGGGCGCGGCGGGGCCGGAACCCTGGGCGCGGGCGCTGTTTCCGCGGGCGGTGCGAGGCGCGGCCTCGCCATGGCGGCGGAGGGGGAGGACCCGCTGGGCTATTTCGCGGCCTACGGCAGCTCCAGCTCCGACTCGGAGCCCGAAGAGCCCCAGCCCGACGAGCGCCCGGCGGGGGCCGGCGCGGCCTCGGGAGGCAGCCCGGGGCGGCCGCGGCTACCGCCGCCCGACGAGCTCTTCCGTCGGGTGTCGCAGCCGCCCGCCTTCCTCTACAACCCTCTCAACAAGGAGATCGACTGGGAGAGCCGCGTCCTGCGGGCGCCCGAGGAGGTGCGTGGGGCGCGGGGTGAACCGAGGCGGCGCTGGGGCCGCCCGGGCCCCCCGGGCCGGTGTGACGGGTGCTCTGCTCTCTCCCGCAGCCCCCCAGGGAGTTCAAGGTGTGGAGGAGCAACGCCGTGCCTCCGCCGGAGACCTACAGCCCGCCCGAGAAGCCGCCACCGCCGGCTCCCGCCCTCGACATGGCCATAAAGTGGTCCAACATCTACGAGGACAATGGCGACGACGCGCCCCGCCCGGCCGGCAAAGCCAAGTTCCTGCCGGACGAGGAGCAGGAGCCCCTGGAGTCGGGTGAGACCCTGGCGTGAGGCGGCTGTGCCTTGCACAGGCTGTGCGTGCTTCCAGAGCCGAGCTGGGCGGGCAGGCGGCTCCCCTGAGTGCTCTGTGCCCGCAGCTCTTCCTGGGCTCGGAGGAAACTCTGCTGGCTTCTCCTGCATCCGCTGCTGCCCTAGGGCAGAGCTGTCTGGCTGCAGGGATGGATGGGCTATAGTGCCCGTGTTTTGGCTTTCCTGGAACCAACACAGACCCTCGAGCAGTCTCTGCTCCTTTCCCCCACTGTCATTAGCAGGGAAGGATTAGAGTCTGTAGCACTGTAGTTCTATGAAACCAACAGGTTCAGTCATGGTGCTGCTAAAACAGAAGGTAGTATGAGAGCTTCAGGTGCTGCTGTGTTGGCCTTAATTGTAGCTGTAGATCATATTATTTTTATAGCGTTTGCAAAACTTGGGGTCTGAGAGAGGAATCAAATAGGACGTCCATGGGACAGATTACTGAAGAAAATATTTACTCTCCTCTTCACTTTAAATGATGGTACAAACTGTAATGGTAATTTAGGAAGTAAAGAAATATTTGGCAGGTCGGAGGAATTTTTTTTTTTAATTGCTAGAGAAAGAGAATGGCCAGCAGCAACTAAGAGAACAGAACCAGAAGAAGAAATTCTGGGCGTTCAGAACACGCAATAATGTTTTTGTTCACTGGTAAAGTTGTCAACAGACCTTTTCCAAAGGAAGGATTTTTTGTTTTCTTATGCCTTTTTTGGTTCTGTTTTTTTTCCCTAGTAGCAATTTTTATGTCTTGCTCCATGTGTTCTGTATGTTTCCCCTGCCCATACATTTTTCTTAGTCAGCCTTCATCCAGAGTAAGAAGATAAAAGGTTAATTGACCTTGACATTATTTTTTTGCTTCAAAACTGTCATTTTCTAGCTTTTTTTATTAGCTAGTCAAATAATAATTTTTTTTTTTAGAACAGGTACTGTACAGTAGCAGAAAGTCTAGTTATCTGCAGTGGTTTGTGGTAGTAATAAGAAGTAACCATTCCTGTTTTGTCCACATATTGTCTGCATTCCAAAAATGAGGATGCTGTCAGTTAATAGTACAGTGTCTTTTTTCCAGGCATCTCAGATGTGGTTAAGTCAATTGTTCTGAGGCAGGATGGTGTTTAAGACAAAAAAAACTTGGCTTTGCTGACTTTGATTAACTCTTTCTTTTATTTAAAGATGATGAAAAAGATGATGAACCAGCTTCTGCTAAGAAACGTAAAGTAGAGTCTGGAGAGCAGGCAAAGAAGAAGAAGAAGAAGGTATAAGCAGGGTGTTTTGGATTTAGACATAATGACAATTTCAAGGAACTCGGATTCCTCTGCTGGAATGGGAAACAAATACGTGTTTACTGCATTTCTCTCTCGTATTGGGTAGGGAATTTTATTTCTGTAGTATGCTTGCCTTTTGGAAAGCACAAAATTAAATGGACAGTGTTGTGGTAGAACTTGTTTACTGAACAAAATTTAAACCTGTTTATTTAAAACAATGAGTTAGAAGAGAGATCCATTGCCATGGATACTTGTGCTCATGCAGGTTACAGGGCTTCACAATATTTTGTTTATCAAGAAGCCTGGTAACATCAGTTTTTCTGGACTGACTTTTCCATTGTGTCAAAACCTTTTATAAAGGAGTATGTACTAAAGATTTTTTAGGTACTGGTCTGTGATATGTTCACATAACATTGTTTTTAAATGTATGTATAGACTGCAAATAGTCACTGGAATAAAACTACGTTTGAAAACATCTGCAGTATAAATATTGCATTGCATGCTTGGTGAAACAGGAGCAATGAATTCTGTATTATATGCCATTCATGGATCTGTGACTTAACAGGTTCCTCAGGGCTTTTTTGTTTAAATAAATACACAACTGCAAACTGAAAAAAATGGACCTAAAAATGGAGTTTAATATTTTATAATTATTTTGATATAATGGGATCTTCATCAGTGAAACATGGGACTAACTGATGGAGGGAGAATTGAAGCATGTAATGTATTTTTCCTGAAACAGAAAATAGAATCAAGATACTTATGTGGACAAAAATTATGACAAACCTGTGATAGAGTCTTTGCTGCCAAATTGTATTTATTTCAGTACAAACAGTTGGTAATCTTCTCAAAGTGCTAGCCAGTATATGCTGCATTTGTGGTATGCTGCTGAATAGGTTTTTGGGTCTGTATATGAGAAGGTACCAGCTGGTACTGGATTGGAGGAAGGGTTGCTGTATATTTTCAGATAAAGATTCTGTGCCTTAGAAAATCTGCAGTGAGATTAGGGCCTACTAATAGAAGTTTATGTAATTAAATTTTTAATGTAAAAATTGCTGTTTTCTATTTTCCTTCTGTCTTGGACTAGCTTTACTTTGGCAGAACATATTCTGTATGCATATATGCTTATATGATGATAATTTTTTTTAAATGATTTTAAGAGGTTTTTTTAACCTCAATATATAGAAAAGTGTACTCATTTTTAGGGAATATATGAAGTTATTAACAAGTTGTGCAATTCTAGCCTTGGCAGTGTGATAATGCTTTCTCTGGATCCTTGTCTACCTGCAGACTGCAGCTGCTCCTTGCCAATTTCACAGGCTGTAGGGCTAAATCTGTGATAGATTCCACCCATTCTGTGCCATTCGTCTGGAAACAACTCAAAAAATGGTACTTGACACAGCTGAGGGTTCCCTGTTCCCACCCTTCCTAGCACAAACCCAGATACCAGACGGTGCCCTAGCAAGATCCCAGATGAGGGACACTGTCATGGCAAAGCTTAGGGAGTGGCAGCTCTTTGTAGGGTTTCTCAAAATATGCCATCTGCATTTTTGATTCTTGAAGTAGTTCTCTTTGCTAGTGAAGTGCTCCTTGAAGAGCGTTACAGCTGAAGGTTAATGTCACCAGCTCTGGAAATAGGATGCATTCCCATGACTGCTGTGACCAGGGAGGCTTTTGTCTGTGTATTTTTTGCTCTGCTATCCTACAGGGCAGTTCAGGAAGTTACCAAACCAGTTGCTCCTTTTGTTTTCAGACCATATGATATATGTAGTATCCAGTTGTCTTGAAGTTAACACCACCTGATACTCAGTTTCTAAGGAGAAAGCCAGCATGTCTAGCCTGGGAGAAGAACAATCAATTGTATTATTTGCAGGTTGAGGGAATCTTCATTGTAAGCAGTGACCCTGGCAGCTTCCCTGTTCAGGAGAAATGGCACAAACAACTCTTCGTCTTTTTCTGAAGTAAGACATCTAAAACAAGGTTGTGAGAGTCTGTGTGAAGCTGAGTTATTTGAGTAAACTCATTCTGTAGCTGGAAGTTTTTTTGGTGGAGAGGCTTGAGTGCATCATCTTCAGGAAAAGATGATGAGAGAAATGGTACAGTGCTGCAGCTTCTGAAGCAACTCAAAAGACTTCAAGAAACAGAGGTTTTCTTCAGGTTTGGGCAGCTAATAATGAAAATTTGTTTATGTATCAGGATCTGTGAAACGTGAGTGAACACCAACTAAACTTAAACTGATAGCTCAGATGTTCAAAAAATCGCTGACTGTAGAACAGTTTATCCTGGATTGTCTTTCAAGGGAAGAGTGACAGTGAACATACACCCCTGCTGACAAATGGGGAAGATTGCCTCTGAAAATTAGTCCTCTATTAACTCATCATTCTACTGTTTTTATGATGAATCAAATCTGATTACAATCATTATGTGTAATGGGAAAAAAAGCAGTAAAAAATGTATACAGGTTTGCTTTGAGGAAATCCTCTTAAAAATTTGTCAAAATCAGAAAAACAGTGTCTGGAAGGTAGTTAATTTGCAATGAGCACATTATGTTGCTTCCAATGCTGGCACAATAGCAGCTGCAGTACTTGGCTTTCCGAGAAAGGCAGGATGATCTGGAAAAGAAGGTTTAACATCGATGTAGAAGTACAGCTGTTGAGGATAATGGCAGGCAGTGCTTCTTCCCAGAAGTGCTGACAGGGAGGTTGTGGCAAAGCATCCCTCTGTTACTGTGCTGTTCCTGTTCTTGATGCAGACTACGGCTCTTGAAACGCTGATTCGTTTACAAATAGTTTGTGATAAGCTTAGTGCTGCCAATGTGAAAGTAAATCCTGAGAAATGTGGTGTGTTCCATAAAGAGTAATTTGAACCTAGAATCAGCACAGCAAGAAACGTTTTTATCATTGGAGAGAAAGAGAAGCTGTGCAGTGCTGGCCACTCTGGTGACAGGAAGCTCCTTTGCCAGCTTGCTAATCTTAGGGAATCATGGCAGAATCAGGACAAAAAGATGCCAATGCTTTCAGTCACTAGTATAATACAATTTGGATTTTCTTTGCAGGCTTGAAAGGTTCTTGTTCCTGTTTATGTGTTAGCTTGCTGATTTTTTCCAAGCCCCTTTGGCCATTGGTCACAGATGTTTGTACTTCTGCTTTGGGTGTGGATTGGATGTGTGAACAGTCCAGGACTGTCTTAAAAGCATGGAAGATGATTACAGCTGAAGTGTGTGTTCTTGTGGGATAAATGGTTGTAACAGTTGAAAGGGACCCCGGCAATGGCTACAGCTGTGCAGCATTTCCGTTTTGAGAAATGTTGTTTAAGAACACCCACAATTCCTTGTTAGACTGGAAAAATCTGAAAAGTTGTTTTCCCAATAGCTGGACAAATCCCAGGACCCTCAGTCATGGGCACAAGCATGGTGGTACCAGGGTGAGCTTGCTGACAGGTCAGTTGCTCTTGCAGCAGCTGAGTGGGAATGGCTGTCCAGGAACGCTCGGGAGGAGATGCCAACTCCTCTGTAATTCACAGGAGGGCAAATGTTACAGAGGAAAAGAATTCTCAAAAACACTAGCCTAAGATGTGATTAGAAAAGCCTTGAGCAAATGGAGGCACCTTGCTAAGAAATCTGATTCCATTACTGCCAAAGGCATTTTCTGGCTGCACTGGCTGAGGTAAAGTTTAATAAATGATGCAGCAAGAGGCAGTGATTAGCTGGGCAGGCTGTGCCTGTCTCAGAATGTCAGGACTGAAGCAAAAGCAGCATTTCTGTACAACAAAATGTTGGCAGAATACAGAAAACTGCTGAAAAGAAATACTGTGTTTTCATTGCACAGGAGGCTTCCTGTGAGACGTGGGAATCTCAGGGAATAGTTGTGTTCTGAAACAAACATGTTGGTAGCAGCGGACTGCTTTCTAAAAGTTTGAAGGTCATATAATTAGGAACCAAGAAATAGCAGGAATAATGCAGGGATAGAGGTTGCAGTGAGCTAGTTCTTTATGCTGAGAGTACCACAGACCAAAAGGAACAACATCATCTTCAGAGGAGTCCACAGAATTTGTGTCTCTGTTAAAAATATGCAAAGATTGGTTGGGGCTGGAAGGCAAAGTCACACCGGAGATTGGAATGGGTTTGTGCTGCTGGTTCCTTTGAACTGTTTTCTTCAGGGCACTTCTGAAAAAAGCAGGAATTTTCAGGGAAGCCAGTGCTTGTGGAGCTGGATTGACAGAAGAATGCAATGAATTCAATGAATGGAGATAAGCGTTTTTAGTCCTTATCAAATAATTTTATCAGGGCTCTTCATTTAGAAGACGAAGTGGTCTTCATCTTTAGAATGCTTTAGTCTTGGTAGCTTCAGAAGACAAATCACTTGATTTGTTGCTTTGCTGTAGCTGTGAGCAGCAACACAAGAACTCTGTATTTTTTGTCTTCTAACAAAGTAAACTCGTTCTTTGGAGCAAACCCTGATTTCCCATCCCTTCCTGTAACTTTTCCCACCATGTTTCTCACTGCAGATAGACTGATACAGAAACAAATACAGGATTAATACAGGGTAACCCCAGGAAAGTGTAACAGGCAGTTAAACCTAAACCACAGAACTTCTCCGGATAGGATTAACACACTCTCCTCAAACTAACCCACCAAACAAACAACAACAACTCTGGCAGCAGCATGCTCACAGCAAAAGTCATTGGGGAGTCTTTCTGTTGGAAGCAGGACATGGTCCAGTTTTGTTTAAAAAGTAACCTCTGACACAGGCTGGTAAGGGACGTTTTGAGGAACCAGGCCAGGGAATGTGAGAGACTAATTTCACTTCCCTTGCAGAAAGGATCGCTACTACTTAATGGAGACCTAAAGAAGGGGTTTAAAATAAAAAGAAGAAGTTTCTCTGTTAGGCTTCTGGTCTAGAAATGTGTCACTTTCCATTGTTATCCCTTTCTTAGGACTGGTAAAATTGTGTTTTGTGAGACTAAGATCTTATACATTGTCTGAAATGTTTCAATGAGTTGTATTACTTAATGTAGTTACAAGATTGGCAATGGCAAGGACTAGTTTAAAACATACTGTTTTAATAGTTAGGAATACTGGGGTTTGTACAAGATCTAAGGCTTGCTTACCGTTAGTGACTTGTTCTCACAGGAACCTTTGTGCGTGGCCTTGGATCCTGGTAAAGCAGCTGTATTTCTGACAGCTGTGTCACCATGATCTTTGACAATGTTCATGAAATACTGCTTCCACCTTGAAAACTTACTCTTTTTAAAGTATCTATATAAAGCCCCTTTGCAGGTTTTCCAGCTGTTCTGCTCCAGCAGAGAGCGCTTTTGTTACTGCTGGCACAGAGCCTGTTGAATCATCTGCAGCTCAGCTCTATGCTACAGAACCCAATTCCCTTCTAATTTTATTTCTAATGCTTGATTAAGTGTCTCTTGAAACAGTACACACCTATTTTGTTTACTTGATATCTTGCTCTAGACAAAGGTGTTTTAAACAGCTTTTGCACTGTAAATTTCACATGATTTTTGAATGCTGTGTGGGGAGAGTTACCACAATCCTTTCTTTTTAAAAAAATAATTCTCACATTGATGGATCATGATGAAAAAAATTATTTGGCACACAATTTTAGTCAAATGTGTTTGTCTTCAACAAAGTTGTGAAAATCAATATGGAAATAATGAATGGTTAAATGTCATCCTAAACGTCTATTTCAGACAAACTAATTACTGAGTTTCAAAGTTTCTAACTTAGAAAAGCCCAAAAAGGGGTTTTTGATCTTGTGCTTGAAAAAGGTATAGTTGGTTTAAATTTAGGAATACTCAAGAAAAACTCTTATTTCTGTAAAATAAGAAAGAGAGGAAGAATTGGCTTTGAAAAGTTGCGTTTTTCTTATTATACCATGGACTTCTAACCTTCTTTCATAGAAGGTTACAAAAATAAGGCTGGAATGTGCCTTCCCAAGGTGACCCAGCCCATTGGCTGCCCCAGGCCAGCCAGGCCCACACCATTCCTGTCAGACCTCTTGGCTTTAAAACTGTGCTGGAAGGGGAGACAGTGATGCAACCGGCCCCACCAGCCCTTCTGCCTGTGCTGGCAGCTTGGTGCTTTAGTGAATCAGTAGAAATCAGCAAAAACATGCAGTTAAACAAGAGTTTGACTTTCTTCATTTTGGGGAAGCATATAACCCTCTCCAGCAGCTCCATGGTCCGTAGTTTTGTGTTCACACAGAGCAAGGACTCCTGTGTAAGCACGGGCGTATGTGGCTCAGGATGACACATTCAGGGTTATAAAATGTGATTTACCTCAGGATTTGCCTTGGTTCTTTGGTTGTGGCATAGCCAAGGAAAAAAGAAAAACATTTAATGCAAATTTTAAAAATTTAACTAATTCTAGAATAAATGACAGGATTACAGAAAAAGGCATAATTTCTGAGGCCAGTTTGTCTGGTCACAGAATGTGCTGGAGTGCACTGCATCCAAGTTTCCTTGGGACAGACTTATGCTGAGGATTGTATTGCTGCTGTACTGGGGTAACTCTGGACAGCATTTAACAGTCAGGCCCTGCAGTTCACTCAGAAGTTAAATTAGCCCTTAAAACCAACTTTTTTTCTCAAGGCTGTTCAAAAGGAATGAGAAGAAACTACCATTATAGTCAAGAGAAGCAATGGGGGTCCTAGAGATGGAATCAACCCACTCTATGTGTTTAGGCTTTTGATTAAAAGACCTTGTTTAATTTTTCACAGGATTTTGGCAACATATGAAGCTGAAAGATAATGGTCTTATTCACTGTGAAAATACCTTATGTGATTTGCTTATAGGGCAAATGTTTCCTGGATACGCCCCATGGTAGGTGGATGCCTGCTTGATGCCTGCTTTGGCTGCAGCAGGACAGTAATGCTGGGGATGACACAGCTGTCTTCATGGATTGCTCTGAAATTCAGGGTTTAGTAAATAATGTGAAGGGGCTTAAATTAATCAGTTGGTTTATATTGGGAATATTTTGTAGACCCTGATTTTTGCTTTTCCTTCTCATGCTGCAAAAATCCCTTGGATTTTAATAGCATTCTGCTGAAGTTAACCTGAAAAACGATCACATTTAATAACAGCACTAATTCCCATGAAACTCTCCCAGATTCTCCATCAGAACTGTGTTTATATCCCAGATTGTGCATACACACTTGAGCATAAAGAACCAGAAATACTAGCAGCTGGGAAATTTGCTTCCCTGGCACTTGGGAAATAATCAAAATCAGAGGATCAGTTTCATCTTGAACATTTGTTTGTTTTTATCAATTATATTGCATATGGCTTTTGCTTGCTACTTTAGTAGCTCTTCTGTTTTTATAAGAATAAGGTTTACTGACTCTCCTGGTTAATGCTATAGAGTTTTGGGGAAGCTCTATGTGAGCAGTTCTATTTCTGATACCATGCTAAAGGATGCTCTTTAATCTGTGGCTACATTTGTATTAGTAAGTCATCTGGCACAATAGGAGAGTGCCTTTAATGTGAACTAGTCTGTGCTGTGGGCTAGCTCAGCTTTGCTTCCACAGGAGCAACGCCCAGCAGCAGTCCAAGTGCATTCAGTGCACTCCTGGAGTGCATCCTCTGATTTGAATTTCATCTGAAAGGAATCCAGCTGGTGCACTCTGGAAACCAAAGTGGAGTCTGCCAGGCTGATAAGGGAGAGTCACTTCAAAAGCCGCCTCCTGCTCCAAACCAAAATACTTGGGCAGGCACACCCTGCCCGTGCGAGGGCCCTGCTCACTCTGCACCCCAGCCCCTCCAGCACACGCCCTCGCCCCCAAAATACACCCTGCTGGGGAAAACACAGCTCTCTTCAATGTTTCTGCTCTTGGTAGCACACCAATATCACCTTCTAAAGTCAGCTTTTTCCTCACCTTAGATTGTGTCTTTCATATTAATTGATTCACTGGCTCTTACAACGGGTGGTGGAGGAGAGTAAATTGCAGCACCGATCATTGCTTGTGGGTTCTCAGAATATTAATGTTTCTCCTTAGAGATGCTGCATTTATTCCTGCAAGAACCTACACGTGTGGATGAAATTCAGCTATGTATGAATCCCACCACAGGCAATGGAAAGTCTGCTGTATATGATATAATTGCACATGTGAATTTACAGTGCCGGGACAATAGCACTGAGCCTCTGTTTCTTGATGGGGGCTAATGCCTTGTGCACCTTGCAGCAGAGTAAGGAAAAGGATTTGTGGGTTTTTTACTCCTAGAAAGAATGGATTCCTTTACCCTTCCATGCTTTCTTCTCAGGAAAACTTAACTGAATTTTGAAAGCTTACAAATGCATTTTTTCATTTTAATATAGATGTCTTAAAAGATTAATTTCTCCCTGAAGACATTTGGGCAAGGTGGAGAGAGAGATTGATCATTTCCAGATGTTCTTTGCTGACAGGCAAGAAAAATTCTGCTTCGGGTTAACACTTGTGAATGTATTTTAAAAATATACATTTTGTGTACAAAGCTGCCAGGGAGAGCACAAGCCAGTGCAGCAAGGGCTGAGATGCACGGATTTGCAGTGTCATAGCTGCATTAATAAGGTAGAGCTTGCCCCTGCTGGCTGGGCTAAAAGCCTTGGGAACTTCCCTCCTTTTATCTCCTATGGACGGGCAGGGGAGATGGATGTGCTTTTCAGACAGAAACATCACGTGCAGTGTGCTTTGAGGTAGACACTTGGCTCCACAGTGTTTGCTGAATCAGACATATTAAAATAGATAACTCACTGTTTCTTTGATGTTTTGGGAACATTTCATACTGGGATTCCTAAACATTGCACACTAAATTCTGGCAAGACTTGGCACAGTGAATGACAAGTAGTTTGACTTTGGGCTTCTGGGAAGTACTCCAAATTAGCAAAGCAGGGGGAGCTGGTGTCCTACATGTTACCTGGGAAGACAGCCAGGCTGATGGGGCAACTGAGCACTGGTGTCCTGCTCCCTGTGTGTCCATCTCGCTTCCCACAGCACACAAGCAGCACTCCAGCGTCACACCTGCAGTTCCTACCCCTCTGCCTCTGCACGAGCAATGGATGCTCACTCTGATATTGGCTCTCTTGCCTGGCAGTAGTCTCCAGTGGCTACAAGGTGAGGACTTCTTAGTGGTGAAAGATGAGCATCAATCAGTTCTGTAGGAAACCCTGATGTCTGGAAGAGCAGATTCTTCTTCAGTTGGTTCTGGTCTCTAAGGCAACAGCAGCCTGAGCATGGGCTGTAACAGAGCTCATGCCTGTTAGCAGCAAAGGAAATGCCTCCTTGGGAAGCAATCCTTCGTAACAACTGTTGTCCTTCTCAAATGGCGTGTGGAACCAGAAACGCCACTGGAGACCAGGATGTCTTTATGAGTCACAAGCTGGTTTTCACTGGGTGGGCAGAGGAGGTGGGGGCAGTTGGCGGAACCAGCCCCGTGTGTTGCCTCCTTGTGCACATTGAATCCTGGAGGAATAGGTTTCCATTGGAATGATCAGTAAACCTGTCTACATTCAGAGGTTGCTGACTGCTAAGGCTGTTTTAAGTGACTGGCAGACAAAAGACTGGTAAAACCATTTTCCTATCTAGAGAGGGCTCTGCCCCTGTGAGTGGCAAAGCTCAGGGCCCTGGCAGCATTATGGGCAAAGCCCTCCCAAGACCCACAGAAGAGTTGCGTGAGGGTTGCAGTGGATGTGAGGTCTAGAGACGGTGAAGGTCTGCTTCAGGAAATGAATCTTCTATGGAGCTGTGTCATGGCCCTTGTCCCAATGTCCCAAACCCCTGCAGTAAGCTCAACTGTGACAGAGTAAGAGAGGGGAAGGAAGTGATAAGGGGAAGACAGGAGGTAAAACCAGGGGGCCATAGTTCTCTGTGGTTCTTCAGGTAAAGCGGGTAAATACCTAAGGGTCTTCATTGAGCCCATATGTTCTTTAGAAAGGAAAAATATGCCAGCTTAGAGCATTAATTGATTTCTTGTGTTTCAGAAGCAGGCAAAGTGGAGGGGGAAGATGACTCTGAAGTCAAATTCTGGAGTGTTTCCTATGAGAGCTAGCTGTCGATAGGAGGAAGGGGCAGGACTGGGGAAGAAAAAGGAACATTCCAGTTTTTGTCCATAAAGAAGGACAACGTGCTGTGCAAAAGAGGGCTTTGAATCCTGAGACAAAGTGTTGATGATATTTAGGTGTTAAAGCTCTGAGACTTGATACTGTAGTCAACAAAGCATCCACTTTACTGCCTCAGTAGTGTTGCTGAACTGATCTGTCAGTTTTGGGATTGTTCATAGAGCTGTGTAGGATGCAGTCTTTGGGGTTTGCTTAGGGTTCTTTTTTTTCCCAAAATACACGTATGAAGATCTGAAGAAGAACAGTCAGGGTATGTTTCCCCAGGGTTTTCCTTTCTCAGCCTGCTTTGCCCCACCACTAGCTGCCCAGGTGGGGTGCTGTCTGTCACACGCGTGTGCAAGGTGCCAGCTCAGAAAGGCTGCAAACTGGTAATGGGGTTTCAGTGCATAACTTAGCCTGGGACACCTGATGAATGGCATGTTCGATTAGAATGTGCTATTTGGGGATCCATCTTCCAAAGGGATGCTAAAATTGGCAGCTTTACAATTCGACCTCATTTTCTTTTGTTGCTGGTTGTGAAGACAGAAGCCACTACACAGTTAAAATCTGTTTTGTTTTGTTTGGTTGGTTTTTATTTTGAGAAGAAGTGGGATAATTTTAGTTCTTCAGTACTAAAAATTAGATCAAAATCCTAGCAACTGTACAACATAAATGAGCAACCTTGCAGTATAGGGTTTTTTGTCACCTTGGAAACACAGTTTGAATAAGCTACTTGGAGTAATTTTAGTTTCAGACTTCCCTCTGCCCTTGTCCCTCCCATGCAAATTCTGTTTTTACACTCAGTATGTCTGGTTTAAACGTGTTTCTTTCATATATAGACAACAGGAGAATTTGCCAGACAAAAGTGGAAGGACACTGAAAATGACCTTGCACATGATGTTTCAGAGCAGAAACTGGTGTTTGGAAACATACAAAGCTAAACCCATCCAAAAATGGATTTTAAAATTTGTCATTTTAGATCTCACAGCTCAATGTAAAAAACCCAGAAGCTTAACTTTAAATAATTGTTTTTTACATACCTGTGAGTCTTGTTATTCTAGAGAAGAATACGGCATTTAAGAAACAAATTTTAGCATTAAGAAGGGAAGTTGAGGGGTTAAATAAGGAGAAATATACATTGAAAAACTGATGTAATCTATTAGATATACATCGTCTTTCAGAATCCCCAGTATTGTGATATCCATGTGAAATTTGTGGTTTTAAAATGCTGCGGGTCTTTGTTGTGAACATTACACAGATTATGCTGTGGCATAGCTGGAAACTCAAGCAATTAGAGAAGAGATTAGGATAAAGTAGTGCTTCTAGCCACTAAAGAATGTAAATATTTTGAATATTTTCAATAGCTCACACTTCTCTAACAGATCTCACCTGAAGAGTGCCCTTACTGTGAGTGCCCACTAGAGAAAGCACAGAAGCCTTTGTAGCCTTTCCCAAACACTTGAAATCAGCTGAGACACACTGACTTTCCACTCTCATGGAGACGGTATTTCAAAATGAAAAGTAAATTGATTTTCAGTTATTTGAAAGAGTAAATTGCATTTGAATATATATTTTACTGTCCAGGTGATACTCCTGGAAGCTCAGAGGAACCCATGCAGGACTGGCTGGTGGTCCCTGTGCCAGTGCCTGGGGTCACCTCTGCCTCCAGCGATGTGGTCTGCTAGGCTGGGCAGGGAAAGGTGCCACCCAGGACCATGGGCCATGGTCTGAGCAGCCACAAAAGACCAGCAGGACATTACACCAATACATCACATGGGACATAGTGAGATAGAACAGCTGACTAACATTTGGGTTAAGTATTTGGAAATGCTTCCTGACCACATAACCAGTGAGGTCATAGGGATAATAACAGGACCAAACAACTCAAGATATTTAAACACAGATGGATTTGAATGTGAGCAAATGGAGGACATGTGTGATTAAGGGGGCACAAATGAGAGTCTAAATCTATTTTTCACCTCCATTTTCTTGGATTCTGTTTTGTCTCCCAGGAGTGACTGAATGTTATGATAGACATTAGTAATTAAAAGAAGCTTGACCATAGCACCTTCCTATGAGCTGCTGTGCTTTTGCCATTCCTTGTTATCACATCAGTGAGCAAGTGCTGGGAGCAAGCTGTCAGCAGATGGTGGGCAGCAACTCTGGCAAGTTTGCAAATAAGGGACTTTCCCCACTGCAGCCAGCTGGCTCAAGTATTAATCTCCTTGCTGCACTGCTCCTTACAAGTCAAGAAAGCTCATGAGGTCAAAACATGTATTCCATACTGGCTGTCCAAAGCAGGAAAGCCTTTTTCTCTGATGCAACAGTTTTACTTGATAGGTGCACTCCAGGACATGCAAAGAAACCTTCATGGTTCCTTACCATTAACTTCTCTGATTGCTCCATCTGATGCACACACAATGCCGAGAAAAATGAGAATACTTCACATATGAAACTCCACAGATCTCTCAGCAGCCTGAGCTGATAAGCTGTGTTTCTCTGGCTTCCCCCCCCCCNNCCCCCCCCCATTTATTTTGGCTTTGTAACATACAGGATAACTATAATGAAATGATCTTATATGCACACGTGTAAAGTTTTTTGAGTAATGATATTATTTTGCTTACATAAAACAGAAAAATAGACTATGTCCTTTCAGCTTGTGAAAGTCATTGCCACATTTTGCCTGCAGAAACTTAAAATTTAAGATTATGAAAACACATCTTTAAGGCATCCTTGTGATTATCTTAAGTCAAGTACTTTAAGCACAGCATACTGTATACAGTTCTTAAAAAGGATCAGTCTTTCAATTTAAGGATGTTTCCACTTCTCTTTCTATATATTGTTTTTCCTGATACCACGTTTAGAAGTCCTCTATACTTTGCTCTCATGTGAAACTCAAGAGTTTGGAAGTTGATGATTTGAAAAATCACTATTTCTAATGCGAGAATGGAAGAAAGGGGAATCCACTTTCTCAAAGTTCCTAAGAAGATGCTCATTAACTGTGTTCCCCCAGTCAGGCATTTTGTTGGCTGATAGTAGGTAACTGGAAATCATTCAAGATATTCTTAGAGTGTTGTAAGTTTTGCAGGATTTTTAATAAATAAACTTTGCGTATGCAGCAGGTTTTAAGGCCCTGTGCATAATGTGATTTATGATAGATGTACCTTGCAACATCCCCTGGACTGTGCTGGGTGGCCTGGCAGAGCCAGCTGTGCTAAGGGTCTGCAGGTATTACAAGCTCCTGTTCAATATTAACAGGGGCTGCTAAAGGACGCATCTCAAAAACCTTGTAGCTCCAGCTGGGTGGGGGATGAGATTCACAAATGTTACATTTAATCTAAATTTGGATTAATAGCCTAATTCTGTGAGAGCCTGAATGGTGGTGGAGACTTTGTGAAGGCACAAGGCCAAGGAGAAAGATGGGCCACAGGTGGACATGGGTGAGAGCTCTGCTTCTCTGTCCTCCCAGGGCAGAAATGGCAGGACCACGAATATGGTCCTGGCCTAAAGACATAGGACAAAATAGACAGAGAAATGCTTGTGTAATGATTTTATTTCCTTCACAGAGGATCTCCTGATGTTTTGAGAGAAAGTTTGAAGCAGTTTTTCTTTTGACCAGATATATTACAATGTTTGCTGGTGTTTACTTTCACTTCAGGAAGGTTGAGTGCCACCCATCTGCTGGTTTTGTCTCCATGTTAGGAGAAGGTAATTGTGGTGATGGTCATGATACCGACTATTTTTACTGTATGGGTAATGCTTTGGCTTCTTTATATCCAAAACACTTTGGTATTTTTAGCATATCTTCAGTGAGACTGACATCCTACCATAGCACTGGCATGTTGTAAGATTGCAGGCAGAGGTGGTAATGACAGCCCTGAAGTTCAATGACGTGTTTTGAAAAACTCATAGAGATGTTAACTTGCATTCTCTAAAAAGTCAAATACTGACTTAAAAAAATACGTGTAAGATGCTAAAAAGAGCATTATTTATTGTCTTATTTCTGCTTAAACAAAGCACAGAAGGCAGAGCTGTGAACATTCTTGCTGCTTAAGTTAGCTGGTAACTACGACAAAAGAATTTCCATCACATTGCTCATTTGAATCTAGGTTTACCTTATATGGCTTTTTAAATCCTTTCCTGTTTAATTTTAATTACAGTTTAACAGGACAGGTAGACCATGCCCCTGGAAGCAATGGGCTCAGCACTTCACATAAAGGCAGGGTAACCATCCTGAATCTGTAGGTCACATTGCCAGAGCCCAGGAGGCCCGTGCCACTGGAGTCAGAGAAGAACTCATGGTGGCAGTGGCTTCTCAGAGGTGTGTTACCTCCTGGTGAGAAGGCACCCACGTTTTGTTGGACATGGCCAAGCAACAGCAATGCAGGTGTCGTGCACCAGGTGTAAGATCTCGACAGCGGTGCCTCTTAAAGCAGTTTTGGTTGAAGAAGGTGTCTGGCAAGGATGCTCTCTAGAAGGAGGCAGTGGGTTGAGCCAAACACTTCACTGCTCTTGGAGTCTCTAAAATCTGCTTTTACAAAAGGACACCTCCAACTCTTTCCAGGGACCAGGGAGCAGATGGTGGACCCATTTTGGTAATGAACACCTTCAGCTTTGTCCAGCCTGTTGTCTATCAGCCTCCTCAGGTTTAGAATATACATGTTTTATTCTCCCATTGGTTTGTCTTCTTAAGATAAGCAGCTGTATTCTGGGCCTCTGGGGTGCCTCGGCTGGCCGGTTCAAAATAGGGTGGGGCGGTAACAAAGGTATGGATGACTGCAGTGGTGTCTGCATCTGAGAGAAATCAGTCATTTGGCAGGCTGGAGATAAGACACACAGCTATTAGCTGCCTGATAGAGTTTCATGGGACTCTTATTTCAGTCCATTTTGATGTCAGGAAGGCAGACACTTTCAATAAAAAGAGTGCTCATAGATTTTATTGGGGCATTCAAATGCTTCCAGTTCCCAGCTGTCATCAGCTCCACTTTAGTCATATAGTTGTCACTTTATCCCTCTGTCTGTGACAGGTCTTGAGAGAAGAAAGATACTGATTTGTTAAGCTTTAATGAAAAGGAGACTCATTCATGTTTCCAGACACTTTTAGTTTTACTCACACAAATGAATCCCACCGAAGGAAAATAAAGTAGATCTTTCCACAGGTACTTCCTAAATTAATAAGAAACTATTATTTCAGATACATCTGAGGAGATCTTGTACACTATGAGAGATGGAATTTTCTGAAGTCAGACCGGAGCAGTTCAAAACCAGTCCCCAAGTGTGTACAGAAATGAAAGCCTGTGTGCTTAGGAAAGCACAACTTCTTCAACCTATCTGCTGAGGCAGAGCTTATCTCTGATGCTGTCAGCAAGGCTGGAAAGGTTATTTTTCAGTCTTTTATTAGGAAATATTTAGCTGCATAATTTCATTATTCATCCATATCAGTGCCCAAACATTGCTACCTATGCATCAGCATCTTCACCAGGGATATCCTTCTGATCAATGTATTTTTTTTCCAACTGAGGTTGGACTTTGTGCCTGTTCAGTTATTTACAGTTCTCACATTATCAACTTGGCAAAAATTAAGTAATTGGCGAAATCTCAATCTGTTAATGAAAAAACTTTAAAAAACATTTCTCTTTGTACCATCAGAAGAATACTGTTTTCTCTTTGTTGAAAGTTACACTGTTAAACTGGTCCTAAATATCTGCCAGTCTCCTAACAAGAAGCCTCTTCAAGTCAATGCAAGCTCTAGTCCCATTCTCTTAAAGTAGCTTTTACTTTTTGTAGAAGGCCAAGTAAAAGGACTTGCATTCAGCACTGTGTGCTTTGCAGCTCCTGAACAAAACAGGCTGAGCTGAAAACAAAAGCTCAGCTTTGACTCTTACTCCACTGGCTCAAGTGAGCTCCAGCCAGAGCCTTAATGTTACTTTATCTGCAGGGGTTTTTTTGTGTGATCAATGCCAACTCTGTTGGGCAAATAGAGGATGCATAGGGATTTAAAAAAAAATCCAGCTGCCAACAAGAAAAAGTGCTTTGTAACCACAGTTTGGAGTGGAAACAATTTTCTAAGATACAGATCAAACTGTGTTTATAGACTCAACTATTGGCAGCTTTTCACCAAGCTATTTCCTGTGTGCCTATTGCATAGAGGAATAATCTAAGTGCTTAAACTAACATTTAAAACCATACAGAACATGAAGGAAATACTGTGTGAAGCAGCATGGAAAACACAATGGTGTTGAATTTTCTTTTGTTTCCATAGCTAATACTCATGGGAGAAGGCAGTAAGTACTGCACAGCCAATGCCAGTACTCCAGTTCTTTGCAGGATTTGGTCCTTACTCTAGCCAGTACTTACTTTCTACTAATATTATTTTAATTGCTGAAATACCCGAGTAACAAACATTTTCAAAAATGCCTCCTAAATTAGAGGAACTTGCTAGAAGTTACATACAGTTACTTTAAGTGCAGCAAGTTATTATTCCTTAGTAAAATAATTCAGACAATCAAAGGCACACATAAACAGAAGGAGTCTGGTTTCCTATTAGAACAGGTGGAAAATGTGAAGGTCTGAAGATAAGAGTCAAGGTAGATGTAAACTGGTTTGCTCAGTTTGAAATGGTTGCAACAAATGCTTCTTGCAGAAAAAGCCCAGAATTCAGCTGCTAACTGTTTTGAATCTTTTTGGTGTTTTTCAGTGGGGCAGATTTCCTCTCACGGACTTCAAATGCATGCCCTTTGCTTCAGGCATGCATGTGCTGGTGGCACAGCTCACCTCCTGATAGCATCAGTAAGGTCAGGGCAGTCAAGCTGTGGTGCCCATGCAGAATTTTAACAGGGATTTTGTTGCTGGTGTTCTGCTTGGCTGGACTTCATTCCTTCTATCCAAGCCATGTCTCAGCTAGGGAGCATGGCAGCTCCAGTAGAAGAAAACTTTATGGTTAGGAGAGTAATTCAGGTTGGATGGAACCTCTGGAGTTTGTCTGGTCAGAGCAGGAGCCAACACAGAGCAGGAGCCACATAGGTGACTTTGTCCAGGGCCAGACAAGTTTCCAATGTCTCCAGGATAGAATTCCCACAGCTTTTTTGGGCAACCTGTTTTGGCATCTAATTATGACATGCACAACAACAAAAAAAACCCATCAAATTTGTTTATACTTTTCTTCTTCAACTGGACCCTTACAGATCAGTTCTCGGAGGTATAGTAATGACTTAGCTTTACGTACTGATTCCAGCTGGAAATCAAACATTTTTGTTAGGAATGAAAACAACCTAAACAGGTGAGATCAATTCAGGTGAGGTGGCGCTGGGCTTTTCCTTTACCTGGGCCCTTGGGTAATGAAGAAAATGTAATTGTGAATGAATTTGCTGGAGACAGATGCATTAACTGTACACAGCAAGCGTGCTGTCAGAAAAGCACTGATAGTTTGGGTTTATGCATTTCTTGCATGCTAATTTGCCCGAGATGCAGTTCCAAACCCAGTCCAGGGGTGCTGCAGTGCAGCTGTCAGAGGGAGCAGGATCTGAGGCTGCAGGGACAGAGGCCAGACAGATCCCTTGGGACTCACAGCTCCTCATCTGCACAACAGTGAGTACTGGGACCGTCCAAACCACCACCATCTCTTCCAGGATTTTTCCCAACCAAAGGCATCCTGGAATGGTTTTACATCTTGCTCTGAAACCCGTACACAGATATTTCACAATATGTGTATTTAAAGGAATGCAAATGATTTCAAAAGACAGGATGGCAAAATAGCATTTCAAGTTGTTGCACTCTCACATATGATAACTATTGTTATTTTAGGTTAAGAGAAATTTTAGGTTAAGAGAAATCACAACTACTCTGTAATGAGTTGTTTTTACATTGTAGAAATACAGGTATTACTGGGTTACTACTGTTGGTGTCTCACATATAAAAATTTGAAATTTTAATCTAATTTTGTTCTTCAGGAAGATTTCATTTCAGATGAGCAAATTGTTAGACCTTCCTCAAAATTTGGTAAGAGAGGAAATCTATGAACATGTGGGATGTTCATTTATGACATATTGCTTTCTCTAGAACCAAATGAGCACTTCCTTTGGCCCAGGATTTGAGGCAGTGCTGGGCATGCAGAATGCATGGAATGCCTGTCTGCTCCTGGCTGCCTTCCACAGCAAGGTGACAGCCAACCTATGGCCAATGGGTAGGAGATGGTAGTGGATCCTCTGCTCTCATCCACCACAAGACAGGTGTACTGCAGATTGTTTGTAAGCTATGCCACATAAAAAGCTGCAAAATATCGTCCCGAAGCTGTTTATAATGAAATTAAATGTAGGCGATGAGGACCCAGGTACAAGTTAACCAACAAAACTGTCTCAGTACTTTATCTTGGTAAAAAAATTCTGTATCATCTCCTAAGATCGGTTTTGAAGGGCCGTGCACTTGCTAATGGAACCAATGCAGGATGTAGCTGAGCAGCACGTACACCAAAACTAGACTGTTGCCCACTTGAGCAGCCTTAGCACATTACTTGCCCTGTCCTAACGGTGTTTGTCTTCTACTAGCGTGGCATTTAGGCTGGGACAGTAACAGCTGCTAACAACGAGGCCAACTCCATCCCCGCACGCCAGGCCCGCAGAACCTGCGGAGAACCTGCCGGGAAGCGAGAACTGCCACATGCACGGCCTGAGCCCAGGGGGCAGAAATAAAGTTTTCAGCCCACAGATTTGTTTCTCTGGGGGCGGAGGGAAGCAACATCAAGGAAAAAGAATTTAAACTATGCTGCGACTCCTTTGGTCTTTGTCAAGAAACGCTGCGCACACGGCTGCCCAAGGAGATGATGACACTGGGGGCCGCCGTGAGGAACAGGGTACCGATGGGGAGTCCGTGCCCGCGCAGCGCCCGGGGCCGGGGCTACGGCATTCCCGGGCCCCTCCGGCAGGCACGGTCCAGGCCCCGGCGCGGCTCCGGCGGTGCAGCACTCCCCGGCCCCAGCGGC
>VZRV01007601.1:377162-526121 GCA_013398115.1 Falcunculus frontatus
CTCCGGCTGCCCGCCCGCGGCCGCTCCTCCACCTGCCGGGCAGCGCCGGGCGGGGGCTCCCGCGGCGCCGGGATGCTCCGTGCCCGCTGCCCGGAGCGCCGCGTCGGGGCCGGGCGTGAGCTTGGGTCTCGAATCAGTCCTCAGCGGCGGCAGCGTGCCATCGGTACCTGCGCTTCTTCTGGGAGCGGGAATTCCTCATGAAAGCGAGAGCTGCTGGGGCTTAGACCAGCGCTGTGTGCGCGTCCCTGCTCGTTCTCTTGTCCCACATCTGCTTGTCACTCCTCGGCTGCTGCTTGCCCGCTGGGGTTGCTTGGTTTGTTCGCTTTTTAAAGGTGCACTCGAAATCTTACAGATCAGTTTTCAGTTTTGCCGTTGTTCTGTTTGAATATATAATAGTTGTATTTTATAGTTTTGTTAGGAAACTTAGTGAAAGAGACCGTGTTCAAATATCAGCCAGAAGAACTGAGAATTGTTTGATCCATATATGGAGAGGCTGGATAAAGCTGTTCCCTGCTTCCATGCTATCTGCAAAGCCAGGCATGGTATCGTGAAGTATTTTCTGTGCCCACGGAGTTGGCAGAATGTCAGTTTTGACCTCAGTTGAGTTGAAACATTGAAGCTTTGATTTCTGAGCATACACGTGTTGTTACTATCATGGCTTAGCTTAAAATACGGATTTCTTTAATTTTTTTCAATAGAGTGAAGGGGAAGGGAATACCTGACTTTTTTTTTTTTTTTCCTTCTTGAACACCATATTGAAGCCTAACTGTTGTTAAGTTTGGTATTTGTGTGGAGACATGGTCTTAATTATATTAAATATAATATTAAATATATATGTGAAAATGCTAATAGTAGGCAGCATTCTTCTGAATGAAACATTGCTCTAAAACAAAAAGTATGTTCCTGACCTGTATATCTCTCAAAGATTTGTATTTATTTAAAATTGACTCATTCCTGTAACAGCTAACAACGTTGAAAACTTGCTCTGTGATATCGAACCACTGGTTGTGCAGATACTTGCATGTGAAGCAGTTTGTTACTAAAATAAACACGGGCATAAGGGCTTTCAGGATCAGGGCCAAGTTCGAATAAACGGGAAGCAGTGCTCGCAAATACTGCTAGCAATTGCAGAAGCTTCAGTTGGGAGATGTATATGTAAGTGTACCATTTGGGCGAGTTTCAGTGGGCATTTCCAATCGATGACCTCTGGCAGCATGTTGGCTGATCAGAGATGGGGCTGTCTTGAGTCCTGTGGAAGGTGGCGTGTCCCTACAAGCAAGCCTTGGTGGAGGAGGCTGGAGGCTAGTGGTTATTGATGTTTCTGCACTAAGCTTTTGCAGATGGCTACTTATCGAGACACCCAGGTGGATGTTGAAAACGAAGTTTTCTGCTGCTGGGACTGAAGGGCAGCCTGAGGCTGACACCAGCTGTGTCACTGGGTGTATGTTTAGGCACACTGTACTTTTTAGGAGCCTGCTGTTTTGGGAATTGTAGGCTGTCTTAACCAGTGCGGAAGGACCCATGTTTCTACAGCAAAGCAGGAAGTAGCAGATATTTTTGTTTGTGGAAATACAGCTCTCAGATGCTCCATCTGTTTATGTCACCAGAACAGGGACTGTCCTTGGACTGAAGCAAGGGCTTTGGGATAGTTGTCACCAGCAGGAGGATGCCTGCCTGAGAAGTCCCTGACCCAAATAGACTTGTTGGAAACATAGGCATAGCCCTATGCCCATTGCAGATTAGTTTCCTGTCCTTTTGGTTAGTTCTTACTTGAAATTATAGTATGACAGTGTGTAATGAGGAACCATTACAGCGGCATGCTTGCATTTCCAGGCTGGGGTGGGGGAAGGAATATAATTGCTGTCAAATCACTGAAACTTTGACAGAGATCTGCATTCACATTTTCCTCAGATTCTGTTACCAGACCAACGTAGGCCACAGTGTAGCAAAGCACTTCAGTGGAGGTTTGCAGGGGCTTCAAAAGGGCCACGGTTAATTTTGTTAATTCTTTGAAGCAAGTTAATTCTTCAAATCACAAACAGTGATAATACTGCAGTTTAGCTGAACGAGCAAACTGTACTCTTTTGAAAAATCACCAAATGATGAATCTTTCATCAGATAAAATGGTGGTGTTTCAGATCTTATCAAGGATCTCTTCTATCATTAAAGTACAAACCTAAAAAGAGGGTCAAAGGGAAGGTGTTCAAATGAGTCTTTTTCATGTCTCCCTTTCTACAGCAAACTTGGCTGGATTTACAGAGCTGCTCCTTGAGTCCTCCAGAGAGGTGTCCATGTTTTAACATCCATTATTGGTGTGTAAATAATTCTTTGCTGAGAATAATGTTCAGGCAGTAACGAATAGCTGCTTCCATCTGGAATTTCCAATTGCGGAGGGCTTCATGTGAAAATAGGTTGTCTGTTTTATGTGAACCCAGTTATCCCTGTTCAGGCTTAATGGCTGAGCAAGCCCTGTTTGTGTTGTCCTCCTCTGCAGAGCAGCATGAGGCTTGTCTGACCTGCTCCCTGTTTTTAATTTGGATGTATTTGCCGCTTTCCTTCCAGCCCTAGTGCAGTGGTCACAGCTCCTCGGCCGGGATGTGCTGCGGCCTGGGGGGGGTATGGCACTGCTGCCGAGTGGAGCTTGGGTGTGCTCTGATGGGGGGCTCAAGTGTGAGTGGCGCTTTCCATGAACAATTAAATGTTTGTTGCTTCAACGAAACCGTGTCAAATTTTGGGAACGGTCAGTGGAATTTGTTTACTTGTTGCATGAAACTTTTGTTGTTTAAAAACTTTTCTGCATTTCTTCTTTGTCCTTCCTTATTTTCATGATGATGAGTTTTGTTTTATTCCCCCCCAGATTAGGGGATGCTTCTCTTTTAATTGTAGGATAAAGCTGGTTAGGACAGTCCTTTCTGGAGGTTTTTGTGCAAGACATATCCTCACCTTTATTTATATAGAAATCTAGAAATGAATATATGTGGGGGTTTTGTAGCCATTTAAGCAGTACATTACCTACCAAAATTGGCATAACTAAACTGGAGAAGTACTGTGTAGTAACTTTTCAAACTGATTGCACCTGAACTTGGCAGCAAAGAGCAGCCATTTCTGTGTAAGTATGCATGACCTTTCAGCAGAGCTATCTCACTGCCATTTATCTAAATTACGTGGTGTTAAAAATACAGCCAAACAAACCTGACTCTTTATTAGTTATGTGCACATTCTGTTTTGACAGGCTGAAATCTAATTTTGTGATCGTATCAACTCATCTTTTGTCCTTTCAGATGAGGTCTGATGCAAGTGTTATACGAAAGCAAATATGTTCATCTGTCAAAAGCAAAACGATATTCTAAACATTTGTCTTTCCCTCTCTTTTTGCCTTTCTATCTGGGAACAGATTTCATAGAAAATGTTTACATAGCTTCGAGAAGCAGGAAGGAGCCCAAGTGCCCCCAGGCCAGCGAGGTGCCCGAGCACAGGCTGCAGGTGAACAGCATAACCGTTTCCAAGAAACGCAGCTGGTTGCAGCAGAGCACCCACCGACGACCTCCTCCTCCTCTGGAAGAAGAAAATGCCTGTAAGGAAGTGCACGGAGCTGTTATCCCAGTGCCCAAATCTCCCATCCCGCTGCCCGAGCCCGCGGTGCCGTGGGCTCCCTCCATGTCGGCAGTGGGGCGGGAGCACCCGGCGCGGAGCTGTGCCCTGCTGAGCCCCGCCGCGCTGAGGAGCACTGCCTTGGACTGCGGCGAGGATGGCGACGCGGATGATGAAGGAGAAATATGGTACAACCCCATCCCTGAAGATGATGAGCCTGACTTGCCCACGGTCCGTCCTTCTGCTGTGAATAGCCTTGTTGCTGTGGGCTCCCCATCGGTTCGGTACAAAGCCCACCCTGGAGGTGACTCTGGGATGGCCACAAGTCCCCATGAGAGTCCCACACGCTCCGTGGAGAGCACGGGGAGCAGCTGGACGGCGCAGCCCGGTGAAGGGAGCCAGGCGGATGCCGTGCAGCCCGGGGAGCACACGCAGCAGCACCGGCAGAAGTTTGCCTGCAAGGCTCCTGGTGTGCCGGCAGCAGAGGACAATCCTGCCTTTAAGTGCTCTTCCACAGGTAAGAGTGTTCAGGAACATAAGTGTTTGGACCGCTGTTGTCTTTCAGAGGAATAATAAACCTTTGTTATGTCTCTCTTTTCTCTTTCTCCACCTCTTATTTTATCAAGCAAATTTTCAGTGGCAGTGCATGTCAAGTGCATTGAAAATGACTCAGTTTGTGAGACTGATGCTTACTAAGTGCAGAGCTGCAGATTTGTTTCTCAGTCAGTTTGTTCATGGCATGTCCAGATGTGGTTGGCCTCCGTTCTCTTTGGCCCCCACCTCGCTGAAGACAAAGGTTTTACAAAAGGAGCTTGCTGAAACCTGGTAATGTGAGGACACACTGGGTTTCCTTTGTCAGCTGGTGTCTAGCCCTGGCCTTGGATTTCTGCCTCAAAGCTACTTAATGTCTGCAGAAGTTTCCTTAACTTGCTGTCTGGGACTTTTTAATAAAGACGTTTTGGTAGACCATATAAATGCTATTCATCACGTCGCTTTCTGTAATTACTGTCTTGTTGACTGTCTCAGGCTAATCTAATAGACTGGAGAAGAGTGGTTTTCACTTTCAGAAGCCAGCCTCTTTGTTCCTTGTTATCTTTGGTTGAGTGTTTGATAGTCTCGTTTCCATAGTTCCATTAGTATGTGAATTCAGCATGGTATTAAGGATCTTTCCCAGTCTGTTAAAAAACCCCAAACAAATATAAAACCACACAAGAAAAAAGTAAGTAGAAAAACCCCTCCCAACTCTTTCCAAAAAGGTATTATTTTTAATTACTTATGTGCTTTATATTATCTTAACCTTAACTCTAGTGTCCTGTTCAAAGTTAGAAACAGTGTAAAGTTCGGGAGACAGGGAATTCCAGGTTCCTTTCTTTGGAGAAAGGTTACACTTTCTTTACACTGACATTTAAGAGCTTGTGTTTCTGCCTGGCTCATCAGAAAGGACATGAAACATTGGTATGGGAGCCCAGGTGTGCATTGCCTCCCAGAGGGGCTTCCTTTTGGGTTGTCCCCATCCAGCCTCCCCATCCTGGCAGCCTCTGGCCCCATGTCCCTGTGTGCCAGGAGCTGCTGTGCCTGGGTTCCTGGTGTGGGGATTACTTCTGGGAACAGCGTTTGTTTTCAAAGGCACCAGAGCAACCGCTGTAAACAGCAGAATAAAAAACACTTGGTCTTCTGGGGGCTCACATTTTGTTCTTTTTGTGGAAATGCTGCAGATACAAGCATATTTGTAGTTGCAAAATGTGTTAAAGTTCTTGGGCATTTATTACAAATAGCTCACTTTATAGCTGCTTTAAATACTTTGACCAGTTTTATTTGCTTGCAAGACAGATGAGATAATATGTTCTTCGGTAGATTTTTGTCATTGTTGGGACTCTAGATGTTTTGTAGAGGTCAGTAAGTGTGGTTATTTAGGAAGGCCATGTGTGTCTTGCAAACTGTTTGACCCCGTTTAGTTGGTTAATCTCTCAATACAGGGGTGACTATTTCTCTTTTTAAAGAAATAAATCCCCTTCTGTAAGAAGAAAAATGTCAAACTTGTTTTCATACTGAAGATGCATTTATTTCTGAAAGCAACGTTGTCCATTTCAAGTGTCTCCTGAAACCAGGAGAGAAGTTACGAATTTCACATGATCTGTTTGTTATGCATTGAGTTAATTAAGGTACTTCAAATGCAGCTCTCCTTCTACATGTGTTGGATGGTGATCACATTGAATAGATTAATTGATGATGAAGTGGATCCCTGCTGCTCAGTAATTGGCTTTATTATGGACAAGTGGCTTAGTTCTTCTTTTTAATCCAGTTAAAGTATCTACAGTTATTTTCAGTCAAATTTAAAATGACAGCTCATCCATATAAAATTACTGCATGAAGGGCAACATGGCCAATTTAACTTTATTTGTGTTAGGACCTTGTTTGAATTATATAGCTGGTATGAAATTAATGTCTCTGTTCATAGAGAGCTGGGTACATTAAGTAGTAACTCCTGTCAAATAAGCAATTACAGCTTTGGGGAAAAGTCTGCTTACCTTTCTTATTGATATGACTTATATATGTCAATATTGGTTAGCATTAGAGCCTAAATGTTAGATTTTGGGAACATAGAAAAAAGTGGGGCAGTACAAAATCCAACAAAATATATATATTTCCTCATTTTGTCATTTGCTGTTTTCTTCTTTGGACAATGGAAACAATTTTACCTTTGAAACTTTAAACATTATTGCCTTTCTTGGATTTCCAACTTTGTAGAAAGAAAATAGTAATGGTGCTTTTTTTTTGTTGTTTATTTGAGACTCTTTATTAGACAGAAGATTTTTTAAGAAAAGAATAAATGATAGAATTCTGTTATTGTGAGTTTTTTCAAATAGAGCAACAAATAGGTATTTCCTGTAACTGTTACCAGTACAATGGATCATAGTTGTAGAGCTGCTTATTTGTCCCATAGTCTTAATTTACACTTCTAGCTCCTGGTATTAATCTGGTTACTTTCTACAGTAAATGCCATTTATGTTAATAGGATTTGTCAGGTAATTCCTTAGTGAATAATTCTAGCCTTGTTGGCTTTAAAAAAAAAAAAAATTAGAAGTAAGGTGCTCTTATAGCAGAGCTTGGGAAAATAATTCATGTATTTTATTTATAACACATACCCAAAAGGTAAGAGTAAGAAGGTAACTTGGTTCCAAGTTAATAATGTAGAAACAGCCCAGCTTGAGCTCTTAGGTCTGTGGGAGAAGAGTTTAAATGGAAAGAACCCTGGAGGCTATTTTTAATTTTGTGTCTCCTTGCACAGGCAAAATGGTTATGATTGAAAAATAGAATTTTTTTTTTTTATAAATGCAGTATGAGAATTTTTTTTTCACTGTAAAATGCTAAAATAAATTTTCTTTATAACTCTTTAGGACTGAACTCTTAACTGTATTTTTTTATAGATGTATGTATCACCTGCAAATTGTTGAAGAAAAGCACCCCTTTGTAATGTTGGCTTCTGAGACTGATTTACATCGTGGAGCTCTGAATAGTGTCTTATGAAGAGTTTGCAATATTTTTGCTTTTGGGGAGGATTACTGTTGGGATTAGTGTCTCCTGAATGTGTGGAATCATCTCGTGTATCTGTATCTGAGAGACATTCTGGTAGGACTGGAGGTTGCCAGGATCAGGACTGTGCTTTTGCTACTAAAAATGTACTTGAGTTAGCTGTCTGGGTGGAAAATCCTGGTAAGAATCACTGTAAACAATTTCTTTCCAATGTTATGGCAAGTGAAGATTGATCCCATATTCCCACTTTACCCTGATATGTGCCAACTGGAACTTGGCTTAGTTCCTATTAAAACTACAGGGCTCTTTCTCCACTTAGACTGTGACCGTTATCCTGGTTTCCAAATACATCTTTTGGGGCCAATGCAGGCAAATATTTTGCATGCTTACATGTTGCAGGCAAGCTTCCAGCAATATTCATAGAGTATACTGGGCAGCAAATGCTATCTACCCCTTTCCTTCCACATATTGTCAATATTATTTTTGTTATTTGGTGTTTTTTCCCAGATGGAAGATGCTTTGTGGTTTACCTGTTTTTCAAGTGCAAGGAGCTTTGGTTTCATGAGACAGAAGTGCATTGATATGAAATATTTGCATGATGTTTGAGATACCAGAATGGTTAGGGGTTTGGCAGAAAGGTCCCTCTGCTCTTTCTCCTGCAGAGGTGAAGCCAGTTTTTTGATGGGTTTTTGGGGAGTTTGTGCACATGCTTTTGAAGGTCAAGGGCTCATTCATGCATTTGTCTTGGATTCATGGGGTGACAATGCCATCAAGACCTGCTGGTGAAAGAGAACAGGATGTAGTAGCTGTGGAGTGGAAGCAGTTCAGTCAAAAAAGTTATTGCCTTTTTCAGTTTCTGATTTGTCCTGAGTAACTGTTTTTATCTTCTGACAGGGAAAATAGGGGCAAAGCTGCTTTTCATGCCATGAAAGACACAGTGGGGAGAGGAAGTGTTCGTGAGAGCAGCCTGAACAGACAGTGCTTGGCATGGCCACAGTGCTCCGCGAGCGCCTTGGTGCGGCTCCAGCGTCTGAGCAGAGCCGGCTGGGGTTCATGAGCATCGCAGGGTCATTTATGTTTAAAATATCTGCAACAAACTCGTGCTCCTTTGGAGATACTGAACTCCTAAGTCTGGTCAGAGATCTAAAGTGCTGTTACACGTGCTTGCTCCTCTCTGCAATGAGGTACCCTGTGGTGGATGCTCTGAGGATCACCACCAGGATGAGGAGCAGGCGCTGGTCACCCCCTTCACCTCCCGTGCCTGAGCCTTGCAGGGGTTATGCTGTAACCACCTCCCGTTTTAATTAATGCACTATATAAGGCAATGTATTTTCTATCTTTTGCTCCTATTGTGATGGGTTCATAACAATTTTATTAGTATCACTGTGTATAGCAATCAAAGAAAACAAACTCTCTTTACAAAATTCTGAGGTTTTTTTTTTTACCGTTTTAATAATTTCTCCATTCCTTGACTCCGAAGCATTATGTGAGATAGAGACTGCATTGGTCAAAGTAGTAATTTATATAGAGGTAAAAAATACTTTTTTTTACATGTTAAAAGCAAAGATTCTTCCATTTATTTAGATAAGTAATTAAGATGTTACATAGAAATAATTGCTTTCTAACTCAGTTTTTTAAAGTGCTTTTTAGTTTTTTAATTTTCTTTTGCCCAGTTGCTGATGTAGGGGTGATGCTTGCCTTATGTCTTAGCATGAGTTGTTCTCTCAATGCCATTTACAGTTCTGCTCTGAAGTTTTAGATCAGAAGAGGTCTAGAACTGTGCCTGCACCTGAGGAACTTTACAGCCTTTGACATCTCTAGAGCTGATATGCAGTTTGTGTCAGTTGAGGATCCAGATCAGTATCTCTTGTAGAATCTAGCACGGAAAAACAGTAGCCCTTTTTCACCCATTGTTTGCTACAAGAACAATTTTGAGATATTTGGGCTCTTCTGTTTTGATTTGCTGCTTTTTCACTTTTAATACGTTAACTCAGCATTTCCATTAGGTGTGAGAGTGGCCGTTTGATACTTCAATAGCTTTGTGTAATAAGCAACTGATAGCTTTCTGACCTACTCATTCCCCTCGACTTGTTGTCCCAAAAATAAATTACAGGTTTTCTGAGGAACTTTAAAATAACTCAGAAACCCTATCTTGAGCAATGAGGAATGTGACATGTATAATAGGGTAGTCAAATGTGCCTGTAAAACAGCATGTGTTGCTGGCAATGGGTGTGACAGTGATATATGTGCCCAAACACATATAAACAGCATTAAGCAGGGTCAGACAAGCATGTTTACTGTGCTAAATCACTGCATATGTCTGGCAGGGGCTGTGTTGTAAGTGCTTAAGACAGTCTGAGCCCTCTCTTCCCTCGGGGCAGTGTTGAGTAGAGGTAGGTTTGCTTGGCTGAGGGGACACTAGTGACTGTCCTGTGGATGGATGGGCTGGGAGAGGGGCCTGGTTTGTGAAGCACTCTGGGCTCTTCATGTTTCTCTGGTCATGGAAAGGCTTTATGCTTTCACACAGCCGTATTGCTGAGCAAAGTAAAAGGTGGCTTTATCCTCAAGCTGAACACACAGCTGACGTTACTTGCAGTTACTTAGGGTGTCAAGTCATTTTGACTTGGATTGCATTGTCCTCCAAAAGCTTTTTTTTTCTGTTACTTATTCTCCTGAAGTGTCAGAAGGCATAAGGTAAATGTATTAAAGGCAGTATCTAATAGAACAGCCCAGGCTGGAGAGGATATCAGATGATCATCTGGTCCACCCTTCAGTGGGGTGGGGAGCCTAAATGAGACTACCTAGCAGCCTGTGCAGTTGCAGCTTGGAAACCTGCAGTGGTGAGGACTCTATCACGTCCTCGGTTGTTCCAGGGATTGTGTTCCCACTGTAAAAGATAAATGTTATATACATACACACATACAAATGGTCTGCTGTGTATATAAAACTGACCATCCCCGTTCTGTCCTGGTGCAACAGATGCCTCTTATGTTTTGTCTTCTCCTATCGCTGTTCTGTAAGGATATTTTTAATGTCTAACTGCTGTTTGCAGCACAGTCTTGTAACTTGGTTGAGAAAAGAGATGCAACTCAGTTTTGCTGTCACTCTTGTGAGAAAGCTGTGTCAGATGTGTAGGCTGGGAAATGAAGTGTTACTGGACTGTGCTACAACTCCTCCTGCAGCTTGTTCAGAGTCATCGTGTACACTCTTTTAAAATTGCGTGCATACCTCAGCACATTGCTGGCTTTAGTGGAACAACATGTGGCTCAGTGCTGATGGGAATACCATCCCGCATAATACTCGACTGTTAAGTTTCTTCCAGCCGCATATTTCACTTTAACTGTTTGGTGCTGAACGCAGCAGAAGTTGGACACATAAAAGTCATAGTGTTAGATTGACTCTTTGGTTTTAATGAGCTGGGGATGGGGAAGTTTAATTTGCTGGCCTGCTTTTCCAAGCCTGTGCCAGAGACTTTTGACAGAAAGGGAAGATTAATGTTAGAGGCTGCAGTGTGGCACTGACTGCTATAGAGCGCTCCACGCCAGCCCACCAGTGGGACCGTGCGGTGATTTGCAGTACAAGGGAAGGCTTTGTCTGCCTTTATCAAACACCACATTTCTAACTAGCTGCTTGCCAGAAAAGCACAGCAGGCGTGCTAGAAATAGCCCTTCCCCTGCAAGGGAACTACTTCCATGAGATGCAGGATTAAATGAATTTTCATCTGTTCCTCTGGAAAACAGATTCTATGCATTATTCTTCGTAACTGAAACTTCCTTTAATAAAGATACTCTTTTAAGCAACTGTCTGCAAAAGTTACTTAATCCGAACTTCTATTGAGACTAGAACTAGCCTTTGTAGGATTTTTCTTGGAAGGGGGCAGGGTGACCAAAACCACAGCAAATGACTTTGGTCAAAGACCGGATTGCCTGATTTAGCTGTTTAAGCTTGGTGAAGTATAAAAAGTAAGTTACAGTCCAGTGGTGAAAATGAGTTTGAATGCACAAAGCACTTGTAAGAATCACTTGCTGTGGACTTGAAGTGATTAGTTTAGAATTAAAGAAGTAAGTCCTTGGCAAATCTGAAGGAGAAACCTCTATATAGTATGGTTTACTGAATATCTTCTGAAAACAGCACTTCTTTCTTTCTTTTTTGTATGCTATAAACAGTCTCCCTTTCCCTGGCTAGCAAGGGGTAATGACGGATGGATAAAGGTGTTTGAGTCTCTGTGAGCTGCCTGGGCTAATTGCATCACACAAGGTTGGTGTGCTTAGGGCTCTATAGCACCCCAGCTTGCACAGCCAAGGCAACCCAGGCCTCTTGAGAGCTGCTAAAATTTGAAAAATGATAAGCGATTGGGATGGCTGTTGCTAGTAAGAGGCACTCTTTGTTTCTCAAGGGGTGGAAAAATGACTGTAAGTGGAAGTACTCATGTAATTTTTTTAATATCTATCATTCTGGCCTCAGTTTCCCTCTTGCTTGGTTCCTTAACTCAGGTAAATTGATTGATTTTCTTACAGTCATTACTGCCTCATGCTGGAAAAAGTGAGAATGTCTTGAGCGAGACTTGGTATTTGCATTTCCTTGAGTATTAGAGCATGAGGTGAACCACAGGTTCCTGTCTGCGTGCAGTACTGGCTTATGTCTAATTGTGTTCCTTAATTAGCTGCTCTTTACTGCTGAATTCAGGGAGTCTTGGTTTTTTTTTCTTTTGCCCTTTTTAGCATCAGTGCTTGCTGTTAAATTTTTTTTTTTTTCGGCACCTTGAAAAGGGGGTAGATTTCCTTTGAGGATGTCACTTGGGAACTGTCTAACTTTAAACTCTCTTGTGGGATGGTCATGCCAGGAAACATGGAAGGTTGCTGGCAGGCAGTGAAATGAGGCAGTGCAAGATGCAGCTTTTGGAAGGAATAAATCTTACATCCTGCTGCAGAAAGGAAAACCTGAGACAAATGAAAGAAAAGGTGCGAGACTGCCTGCATCTACACGGGAGAGATTTAGGGCTCTTTGAGGTAATAGAGGGACACAAAGAGCCATATTCTTTACTAGAGACAAGTGTCTGCTCTAGACCTAAGAGGAGTGGCAATGCTGATGTGTTGGCTGTGTAGCTAACTGCTCTGCAGACAAGGGTGCCTTTGCCATACTTCCAGGATTTTTTCATTAAGTCTGCTTTCGTTGCACTTGTGCCCCAGGAATGTGGCCATGTGTGCTTGTATGGGGGATGCAGCACAAATGGGTCGAGCTGAATGCAGCGGGTGCGATTGCTCATTTGTTTATATATAGTTTCTGGCCCTTTCATCTCCATAAAGCAGAACAAATCTGCCTTTTGACGATGAATTGCCAAATTTGGCTGAACGAGTCAGCAGAGCACAGCTTTCTGAACACTTGTGAACATCTGACTGGATGAGTGATGGTTGTCTGAATGAATTGTGCTTATCCAGTTATGACAAATCAACATGTTTTCCCCAAGTTCAAGATTTATTTTTTCATTGCCAAGAATTGCAGTTTGAAAATGATTATTTCTTCTCTTTTCTTCTAAAGGGTTTGGAGCTGCTCTTGCACACAAGCCTGATATACCCTCCACAGAGGTTTCTCCTCCAAGTCCCAGTCCTCTGAAAAAAAGTGGATCAATCAACTGGCCTTTCCCTGATAGAATTAAATCTCCCAGGACCGTGAGGAAGCTTTCCATGAAAATGAAAAAGCTGCCAGAGCTGAGCAGGAAGCTGAGTGTGAAGGGAACTTCAAGCCATAGTAGTTCAGATAATCCTCCTTCCCTGCTGAAA
Source organism: Falcunculus frontatus (assembly GCA_013398115.1). Taxonomy (NCBI): domain Eukaryota; kingdom Metazoa; phylum Chordata; class Aves; order Passeriformes; genus Falcunculus; species Falcunculus frontatus. The sequence goes on from VZRV01007601.1 coordinate 390,068, forward strand.
GGTGGCTGCCGGGATACAAGCCATACAGCATCTTTGCCTTCTTCTGGAAACTCAACCACAGCTGCCAGCAGGAATGTGATAAGCCGTTACCATCTTGACAGCAGTGTGTCCTCACAACACACCTACAAAAAGAAGAGCTCAAGGAGCTCCAAATCCTTCAACAAAGGTGGTTACCTCAGTGATGGTGACTCTCCTGAACTTATAACAAAATCAGGTAAACACAGGCATGAAACCAAGTGTGGGAAAGGAAAGGAGAGCCTTCCAAGTAACAGTGGTAAACCTGAAATAGATATCGATGCCTTCAGACACTACAACTTTTCTGATCAACCCAAGTGCTCTCAGTACATCTCTGGACTCATGAGTATTCACTTTTATGGTGCTGAAGACTTAAAGCCACCACGAATAGACTCAAAAGATGTCTTTTGTGCAATACAGGTTGACTCAGTAAATAAAGCAAGGACTGCCCTGCTTACGTGTAGGACAACCTTTCTAGACATGGACCACACATTCAACATAGAAATCGAAAACGCTCAGCACTTAAAGCTGGTGGTGTTCAGCTGGGAACCCACCCCACGGAAAAACCGAGTGTGTTGTCATGGAACTGTGGCTCTTCCCACTCTCTTTCGGGTCACCAAAACACATCAGCTGGCTGTCAAACTGGAGCCCAGGGGGCTTATTTATGTCAAGCTGTCGCTCATGGAGCAGTGGGAGAACTCTCTCGATAGCCTTGACTCAGACCGGGAGCCCGTGATGTTTGGGGTAGATGCTCGAAAAGTTGTAGAGAAGGAAAATGCAGGCTTGATGGTGCCACTTTTGCTGCAGAAATGCATTCTGGAGATTGAAAAGAGAGGCTGTCAGGTATTGTGCATATTTTAATCTCTTTTATCAATATTTCTGGGTTGAGATAGCTGTTGCTGCAGTGTGAGCAGTGAGTGGAAATGGGGGAAATTAAAAGCATCTTTACAAGTCAGGTTTTTTTCCTTTGCTGCTTCTGTGTGGTGAACACTGGCCATTGTAATGTGGGAAGAATAACGGGGCTGTATGCAATCAGTGCTTCCAGCTTGGCCTTTGTAGAGAAGTACGCTTGCTCTCAGGAGCTGCTCCCAGCAGAGTTTTAGGAGTGGGAATGGTGAAACAAATCTGCAGCCCCCAGTGTGTAGAGTCACCCTGAGAAAGCAGAGATCAGTTGAGAACTAGAGAACGCTTGACTCCTGAGACATGGATTATTCTGACAGGACACACATCTAAATGTAAAAATGATACGGTTCACTGTTCCCTCCAACCCAAACCTGAGACACTGTGTGCAGTGACACAATGATGAGGAGCACATCTTTTGGTGCAGTCTGAAGCCAGTGTGCCTAAGACCCATCTCTGTCATCACTTTGTACACAGCATTAGGATGAGGATGAGTCCCTGAGGGGCTGAATTAGTTCTTTCCCCACACCACTGCTCCTTGTCTTTCTTCAGGTTGTTCTCAAAACTGGGACTGCTGCAAAGCAGAAGTGCCCAGTGTCTTTTTTCTCATCCCAATATAGTCTTATTGGTTGATGTAATGAACAAAAATATGTATGAGAAATGAGGTATGGAAACAAGTCACCAGTTTTTGATGCTGGACAAGAGGTCTGTTAGGAAGGACTATGCATAGTCCTGAGCTCAGATGTTCCCCTTGGCAATTAATTTGAAACTGGTGGGAGGACTCTTGCCTGCTGTTCTACAGCATATGTGAGCCCGCGTTGTCTTTTGCACCTGTTCTCACTCAGGTGAAACTGAGAAGTAGTCACGCCTACCACTGTTACTATTTTAAATTGCTGTCAGGTTGGGTATGCTTCCAGGTGTGATGAGATTAGCTCTGCTGTTTATAACCCGGGTCATGAATTACAGAGGGAAATGGTACTTCTATGTGGCTCTCTTGCTGAAAGTCACTGCTTTCAGCAAATAACTGTGTGATTTTTCTTGTGAATACTTCTCCTAACATCCAAGTCACTGGAAAAGAGAAGTTTTATTCTTTCCAGTGTATATGTCCCATGGTTTCAGCATTTTATTATGGGCTTATTAGCACCTAGTCATGCAAATTGATATTGGGTAATCGAGGCAACACTGGTAATGAAGCAGTTGGGATCTGAGTTATCTGTATGTACCTGGTGCTTTTGAGCATGAAATCTATTTTTGTATTTGCACAGGGAGAACCAAAACTGTAGAATATACTGTTAACTTTTTCTTTTAACCACATGCTTGTCTGACATTTTTGACTTTCCTATAGACTGCAGACTACTGTCATGGTGCATAATCTCCACCTGAATTTCAGATGTGGCATTAGGAAACTTGAAAAGTTTGAAAGAAGTTTTCTTAGGCATATATGAGATTGTATTCAGTCTTGAGAAAGGGGGAGTACAAATTCCATTGGGTAACTTTCCATTTACTTAACAGGAACTAATATATGACCAGAAAAATACTCTTGCTTGCAGACCTGCATTCTCATGGTCTTAAGGCAGTACAGGTGGGATTTTTTTTGTTTGGTTTGGTTTTGGGTATTTTTTTATCTTGAGTCTGTGGTAGTTTTTAATTAACCTTTTACTGCTCAGTACAGATGCCTCTAATGTTAATTAAAATAAAATGAATATTTTCAAGATTTAGTTTTCTAAGATCATAAGAGTGCTTTCTATAAATGGTGTTGATGAAAATGAAAAATGATGAAATGGAAAATTTCAGTACATGAGAGCACATGATTTAACTGGTAATTCAATTCAAGAGTGGTGTAGGTTTCACTCCTATCAACTTAAGCATGTTAAATAACCCCTGTTTTGCAGAAAACTTCAAATATAATTTGAAGCTCATGGAAGTCAGCATCTTGTCAACTTTAAAACAACATATTACAGGTGTAATAATGGAGTATTCATAATTCTCTTGAAACTCTGGTTAAGGGTATAAAATTAAATTTTTTTTTACTATATGATGTAATACTGTAGGAAAATGGTTTTTCTTATTTTGGGTTTGTGTTGGTTTATTAATTGGTTTGTAACTTTTCTTATTTTTAGTATGGAGTCAGTTGTATGACTTTTTTTTTCTGCTAATGATTAATAGCTGTATTTGTAATGTAATTTTCTCTACATAAAGCTCTAAATGCTTCTCGCTTCTTTCTGCTGAAGTTTGAATTCTGTTTTGTATAATTAAACAATTATACCAGGAAAAATAACGATGGTCTGAATGAGTAGGATGAGAAGCAAATATACGTTTAATCTGTATTTCTTTCCTGAGTTTGTGTAAAAGCAAAACATTAAACAATTCCGATTTAAAACTTGTGTTATGTCAATAAAACACTGCTCAGCACATTCACTGTTGTGAAAACAGAAGCGTCATTGAGTTGCTGCTGACCAGCCCCCACCGTGTGTCCTGTGAGGTGTCCAGTGCTGTGTGTGATGATGGTTTGTGCTATTTGGCTGTCCCAAGCTTGCGTTCCCAAACTGCTGCTGTTGTTGCTCTCTGGATGACACAGCACACCATGTCAATTACTGCTCCTTCTGCAGGCCAGTGGCTGACGTGGGGCCGATGTTTTTGCTTGCAGGTGGTGGGTCTGTACCGGCTCTGTGGCTCGGCAGCGGTGAAGAAAGAGCTTCGAGAGGCGTTTGAGAGGGACAGCAAGGCTGTTACTCTCTGTGAAAGCCAGTACCCAGACATTAATGTCATAACAGGTAACACATTTCCTTGCCTTTCTTCTAACAGGCTTGTGCCGTGTTCCTCGTGTACCTTTTAAAAGGTCAAATTGTGCTTTGAACTCGTTTTCTGTTGTCATTTTAACAAGCTTTTAACTGCTGCTGAAAGCTGGCTGGGAATGAGTGCGATTACTGTGGGGATGTGTAAGTATGGATGAAGCAGCAGTGGTTTGTAGGGAGAGGAGGACGTGGAAGGACCTGCTTTCAGTGACTGCTCCACCAGCTACAGAGGGAAGTGGGAGTCTGAAAGGAGCTGGGGTCTTGGAGCTGGTTAAACCTCTGCCATTGGCTTCTGTTGGAGATGATCTGGAAGAGCTTGGTGGTGATCAGGCACCTCCGCTGTGCTGGTGGCTCTGCACCGTGTGACCCAGGGCTGTCTTGGATCAGCTGTTGTTCTCCCTTTTATGTTGGAGGTTGCAGGAATTATAGAAACAGTTTCCCGTTGTATTGTGCAGCCTGGTTAGAGATGCAGGAAAGCGCCTTCATTTGATCATTGCTTTTTAAAAATCCGTACTAAGCTTTGTCCTGCTCCCTGGAGTGAGGCACCTTTACTTGGTGTCACACAGCAAGCTCCAGGCACAGGTAAGAAGATCCTGGGAGCCTGTCTGCATCAGCTCCTTGTATGCGTCTCTTCACAGGAGTAGCGCTGCGGAACTGAACTAAGTTGTTGAGGTTTTTTTGGTTTGCTTAAAACTGGAATAGTTTCATAACTATTGATACTTGTTATGTAAGCTAAAGTTGATCTAATTTCAGGCATCACTGAGTAAGCCAGTTGCTCTGAGAAATTAGTCAGAGGCATTCACTGCCTGTATATCAAGGGATGGAAAATGTAACAGTAGTTGGGGTATAAATTTTGTGTGCCAAAACCCTTTCTGTGGTATCCAACATCGAGCTGTATAGGAGAGTTATACCCTCTTTGGTGGTTTATTTCATTTCAATGTACTGGAAATTAATTTTATTCATTACATTTTATAATTATACAACATGTTATCAGAAGATACTACTCAATGACATTTACTGAGTTAAATAAACCTCTTGGTTCAGAGTGTGCAGCCAGTCAGTTTGCCTTACTTGCCTTGGCTGATTTCGCTGTGGGGTTCAGTGCTGTTCACAAGTACCAGCATTCTCAGGATCAGAAACTTGTATTTATAGAATCATAGAATTGTTTAGGTTGAAAAGACCTTTAAGATGATCAAGTCCAGCCATTAACCCACCAGTGTTTCACTCTGATGTTATACAGCTTTTGTAAACAAGGTGTACCGTAAAGGTTAAAAGTATGAATGATCTTTTAAACTGGGTCATTTTCTTCTCTTTACAAATAAATTAATGAGGAAAAGTGGTGAGAACTTCTAAGATTAGATTGTTCCATGAAATTATTGAAGTCCTATTTTCTCAGGTTTTTTGTCGATCAACTCATAAGGTGGAGTATAACCCCTCTGTTGCTTTCTGCCAGCAGCAAAAGCTGTCTGATATTGACTTGTAAGCTGACAAATGGCAAATTGCAATTTGGTTAATGTAAACTTTGGGGTACTGGAAAACTTTGTTGTTACTCTTTTTTAATTTTAGATGCTAAAAATGGCATTGCACTTCCATGCTACAAGTAGTCATTAAAATAAAAGAGTGTTTGTAGAAATTGTTCAGGAATATCATGGGGAAAGGGTATAGGAATTTAATACTTAGCCATATACAAAAGAACCTGGAACATTTCCTACGCATTTTGATTTTTCTGAGTATATTGTACACTCAGAACCAACCAGAAGTGGCTGAAGCCAAAGTCTGACCTGCAGGAGAACTCAATGCTACTGCACAGCTCTGGAAGGGCAGCAACACAGTCTGACTGATCTTTCTCTCATGAGTTTGTGCTGTGGTGGTCAAATAGAGAAATTGAAGCACACTTTTCCATATACATTCTCCAAGCCTTGGTGGTGGTGGTGAACTTTTGGTGACCATTCAATTGTGGCTTGGTGGTGCTACTACTGGAGGATAATGTTTTACATCCAGAGTTTGCATTGCAAGAATGAAAAGACTACAGCTTTGTTTTCTGCCTTACAGCAGATCTACTGAGTGTCCTTTTGTATGTGTTCTATTGCAAGAGTTTACTTACATACTGCTTTCCTTACAAGGGAAAAATACATTAGAAAAGCAGATTCTTTTCCCTGGTAGCCCTGCAGCTGTGCTGTCCAAGTGCCTGCAGTGCCTGTGTCAGTGTTGTGCTGCAGGGACTGACTGCAGGGGCTCTGTGGGCTGGGGGAGCAGGGGGAGAAGGGGTGTTGGCACTCATAGCTTCCACTGACCAAAGTGCAGTCACTCTAATTTTTGGAAACTGCCTGGTTTGGATTGATGAGGGAACCTACAGTTTTTGTGGACAACTGAGTTAGCCACTGTGCTTAGTGCTAGGAATAAAAGAGCCCAGTAAGCTTACTGCATGTGCTTAGGGAGTTGGGTTGAGAGGGAATGTTTCCCCTAATTACTTAATGCTGAGGCTGCTGCACATGATTCATACTTCTATCAGCCAAAACATGTGTTCCACAGAATATGAATCCTCAGCATAAATCTTGGCTGATTTGAAGAGAAGTGCTGCCTTATGTCCTTTTTGAAATTTGAGTAGCGCTCCTTTCCAAAAAGATTAATAATATTTTTTTTCGACAGCCCTCCAAAGACTAAAGAATGAACATTTAATGATTAAATCTTGACTGAGAAATGCTCTGGGGATTGGCACAGGCTTACATACAATGAAGTGGGCTCATGGGTCAAACTGAGGCGTGCAGGCAGTTCATGGAGCTGACCTGTAGCTGTGTTGTTGCATCGTGTCTGTTGGCATCCACGTGAATTCATATCTCTGCATAAAGCTTGCAATACTCTTAACAGTTCAGTGGGTCAGAAAAATGGGGAATTAATGAAGTGGATGGCAATTTCTGCTCTCTGTCTAAATTTGTTGTATGTGGTTGTGTCAAGAGGAATGTGCTAGTGGGCTGGCAGCAGCGGGAAGCGTAGATTCATGGAAAAAAATAACAGCAGCCTCTTAGAGGGCTAATTTAGCTGAGTGAATAGCAAAAGGTCAAGGGGCATTCGTGGCTCCCAAACTATCCTGTTATCCAGGGCTGAACAGGAGAAAGTCCTTTGGCAGGTGGTAGTCCTATGATTGTGGATGCTATTGCAGGAATTCCTGCTAAATAATTATTGATAGACACTGTGAGTGTTTCAACAGTATAAGCTAGTTTGATTAGAACATACCATTTCCTACTGTAAGCTGATTTTGATTTCAGCCTCTGCCTCCAAAAAAAGCACAACTGAAACAGAGATCTTGATAGAAGTCAGCATCTCTTGCTAATGTTTTGCTTATGAAAAACGGAAAATATCCCAGACCATGTTGTACAGCACCAGCATCTGCCACGTTTGTTTCATAAATATTTTAACCAGCTAATCCACACAGGAAACATGAGCCTCTAAATTCAGGGAAGAAAAAATACTTGGTGGGAAGGGAGGAATATGAGTAAGTTACTAAACAAAAACTAGCCACTTGTGTGGAGAAGTACCAAAAGTGCGTATTTTTTTTTTAAAGCAAACGAAAAATCCCACCAAACCACCAGGGGAAATATTTTTTCAGGAAAAAATGGTTGTTTGCATATTTTGTCTTCCTGAGGGGATGTTCCCATTTTAAGCACAGAGGAAGCTCCTGGAGGCTGTGTAGTGTCTGCAGAGATGGTTTTGCCTGGCTGCCCCATGGCTGTGCTGCAGGGGGAGGTGATTTGGCAGCTCAGGATCAGGGCACTGCTGCTTCAGGTAGTGCTGCTCCTGCAACACAGCTTCAGTAGCTGTGCTGCTGCAGGTGCAGGATTCTTTCTAAATGAAAATATTTATACAGGTAGAAGCCAACTCTTGCATTCTGCATGTGAAGGGCCAAATGTTAACTTCTGTGTCCTGGACTTCTTTAGAAACGACCTCGTAACAAAGCCCACGCTGTACAGTTCATTTTACAGCTCGGTTACACAGACTTAATGAAAACTGTTGCTTTGTTAAATAGCACAGTTTGATGGTAATAGCTGTGATGTGAGATTTTACAAGGCTGTGAGGAGTGCCTGCTAAACAATCATCTGCCTTTCCAGCTCTACCTGTTTGGAGGACAGGCTGCTTTGTTAACTGCAGTACCTGCTTTTAAAGTTTATTTTAATCCATCATTTCTTCTTAACAAAGTATTTAAATGCAGTTGTGATCTAGTTAAAGTTAGTAGATATTTGTGGCACAGAATGCAATTTTTTAAGGAAAATAAAAGCTGCTGGGAAGCAGGCTTGTTTCCTTCAATTTTTTTTGTTGGTAGTTTTGGGTATTGCTCCTGGATAGTATCCCCCTATGTCCTTTCCAGAGGCTGCTGTTAGAAGCCTTAATATTTTGGGCTTTTTCGTGATTATTCTTGCAATCACTGAAACCCTTCTCCACATGAAGTATCAGCCAGGTTCCAAAGCCAGCTTACAAGAATGCAAACACTCAATGCATTTGTGGAAAGAACAGGGGTTAACGAGGCACTTGCCTGGTTGTTGCAATCCCTAGAAACAGCCTCTCCCCCGGCACATCCCCAGCTTTGGAAATGGTGCAGTATTTCTCTGCACCAGGGAGGGCTCAATGCCTGGGCATTTTGGATAGTGTCTCCTGTGGGTGTGGATGACATCTGTCACAGGAATGAGTGCTGTGCTGGGGCTGCAGGGCACCCAGGGGTGGCAGGGAGTTGGTGGCTCTCTCTAATGAGCACGTGTTTGGTTTGTGCTCGGCTGGGTGTGAAGGCATCATGTGCTTCACTGTACGTGCCACCAGTACTGGGATGTTTGCTCGTAATTTTATAGCGGAAAATAAACAGAACAGAAAAAGCAACTGCTAGGCTTATATAAAAGAGGAGGGGTCATCAAGCTGGACTTAGGTGTTTGTAGGAGCTCCTTTCCTTGGATGGGAAGTGGACTGCTCTGAGCCCTTTCCTTGTCTCCCCTCACCCTCAACATGAGGGAAACTTGGAGAGATGCTCACCTGGTGCCCAGTGTCCCCACTCCTGCACATGCAGCAGCTCCTGTGCCCCAGCCCCTCTTTGCTGTGCCCTTTCCTCCCATCTCTTGGTCCTGAGTGCAAGCTTTGTCGCTGACACAGGGGATTTTCTTACAGAGTGGGTGAAGTTGATGTGTCTTAATGCTCCCAAAAATTGCTGTAAAGTGAATCTGCAGCTTGTTAAAGGCAACTCTTGTTCTGTCTCATTAGGTGTCCTAAAGGATTATCTGCGAGAGCTGCCCTCTCCCCTGATAACCAAGCAGCTCTACGAAGCAGTGTTGGATGCGATGGTGAAAAATCCCTTGAAAATGACAGCAAATGGTTGTGAGAATGACCCAAGTGACTCTGAGCACACAGCAGCCCTCCTGGATTGCCTGCCAGACGTTGAGAAGGTGAGTGCATTCAAGTAAATCTCAAGCTTCAGAAAATAAAGGAACATTTTCACGTTCGATGTAAAATGTCTCAGAACTGTTTATCAGATCAAGTGGTTCACTTAGATTTGTGATGCTCCACATATTTGAAAATACTTCCATGCTGTAATGAATTGGAGTGTCTGCATTGCTGGATTTGCTCTAGTTTTCATTTTATATTGTTTCTTTAAAACCGCTGTGATCACTACTTTTACGTGATTAGATCAATGAGTATTCCTGTGTGTTGTCCTGCTCCACTTCTGTGGAGGTCTCTGATCTGTGTGTCATAATTACCTGGGCAAATCCATTCTTCTTTCTTAAGTATGTGCAATAAAGCCTTTGCTTCTCATGCTGTGCAGTGTAAGAGAGCTGTGCCAAACTCGCCTGTGCAGCAAGCCACAGTTAGCCCCTTCTGGGGGGATGGAGTGAGCGAGGGGCCTGCACGGTGTCCAGAAGTTACCTGAAAGCTTGTTCAGATGCTGACACCACATCAAGGGTTTCTTTATTTTCTAATGTAGCTGGATCATCTGTACTGCTTCTGCAGCCTCTCCTCCCTTTTTACTGTGAGAAAACTCATCCTTGTAAAACTGAGTTTTACCGGAAAGTCTGTCTTAATTGGTCTGCTCTGTCCTAGTCAAATACAACTTTTCTAATTCAGCACTTAGATGTTCTGTTGATGGGTGTTGATAGTAAAACCAGAGCTATCAGCCTTGATCTTTTCCCTCTAGAGCAATGACCAGCACCACAGTTGCCTAGTGTTTGGTTTCCTGAGCAGTGTTTTGTTTCTTTAGGCTACCCTGAAGATGCTGTTGGATCACCTGAAACTGGTGGCTTCTTACCACGAAGTAAATAAGATGACATGCCAGAATTTAGCTGTGTGTTTTGGCCCTGTGTTACTGAGCCAGAGGCAGGAGACCACCAACCATAACAACAGAGTCTTCACAGACTCAGAAGAGCTTGCAAGTGCCCTGGACTTCAAAAAGCACATAGAGGTTCTTCACTATTTACTTCAGTTGTGGCCAGGTACTATTCCATGAATCTGATCAAGTTAAAAAAGCCAAACCATTGCTGTATGTTTTTACTGTGTGACACTGTACATTAATTCACAGGATGACTGAGCAGCATCAGAATTCTTAAAATGTGAGGTACTAGCGCATCACCTATTAATCTAAAGAAATTACGACACTTTTGTAATATACTCTATTTGGTCACTTTGCTAAATGGGAAATTTGTTGGTTTAATTGCTTTCTTACCAGATGGCAGAGTTTGAGTAATGTAAGAAATGGTGAAGACTTTATGTGAGTAAAGACACTAGAAAACATAAACCCAGTGACACTGAAGTTTCCACATCTGAATTAGAGAGTTTGGAGATCATTTTTTTCCTGTTCTCCAGCTTTGACCCGATGGGGTTAATTTATTACTGCCCTTGTAATTTGGCAGAGTTGAAAACATCCTTAGAGTAAGAGCTCTGCAACTTCTACTTGTTTTTGCAGAGCTTTGCATAAGGAAAAATGTTGCTGCTCCATGATGGGTTTGAGGTGACTGAAGATGCTGCTGCTCCCTTGTCAGCTGCAGGTGGGCAGCTCCAAAGCTGCTGATCACCAAAAATGAAAAGAAGCTTTTAGTCAGATTAGTGAGTTGGTGCAGGAGAGATGGGACATGTAGGTAGAGGAAGAGGGAGACCAAGAGCTGTTTGGGCAGCAAATACTGTGCAGAAACTAATCATGAAACCCTGGGGATGGGTTATGGCATGGCTGCTGTGGACTACAAAACCAAGTGGATGTAGCTCTGCCCATAGGACCATGTATTGCTCCAAGAGGGTAGGAGTAGGGTAAGTAGTAGAATTTTCCTTCACTTAGAAGAAAAAGCTGAGTGCTGTCCCTTGGCTTGCAAGAAGTGTGCAGGATGTGGTGCTAAAAGGGAGGTAAAACACAAATGCAGAGACATGAGTAGGTGAATACCACACAGTGTAAACAGCACGCTTGGACTGAATGGAAGGATCACAGTCTGGTCCCTTATATTTAATCTTGTGTAGTTTGAGACAGCTTGATAACCAACATGTTGTGCAATACTTCAATTTCCGTATACTTCCAACGGCAAACAAATAGTCCTTGTTTGGTTAGACCATGTAACACTGGCAAGTTATTGTTAACCCATGGCCCTTTGTCTTAATGGAGCATAGTCTAAACAGAAGGGGTTTTGTTATAGCAAAAGTGGGGGGAAAAGCAGTGAGAGTTACTGCATGTTACTGTGCAAAGTTACTGTTAAGGTAAAATCCCCTGGAGAGACCTGTAATGTGAGTCCAGAAGGAGAGGGATTGGGCGCATTTTGGGACTGAGCCTTCGTGCCTGTGTGTGGGGAGTCTGACAAGGAGGGCTCAGATGGTGAACTGCACGGGTTTGCGTGCACTGCCTTTTCAGTGGTGAATGGGAATAGAAAGTCTCTGCTGCTCATTACAAGAAGCAATGGTCTGTGTAAAACAGGAAGAAGTTTTGCAGCTCAGACACTTAATAGGCACAGGTCAGTGAAGAGTTGTGCTGTTTGCTGCAGGCAGCGGGTAGCAGCGGAGGAGCCTGGTAGTAACTTGTGCTGTGCAATCGAGAGCTCAGGTAACACTGCCAGCAAACCTGTGTGAGTGTATGCCTGCCCTGGGCTTGTGGCTGCACAGAAAAATTACTGCAAGTGAGCTTCTTTAATAGCCCAGAACGTTAGGGCAGAAGAAAAGCGCAAGAGGTCAGCTCTTGGTGTGTTGTCAGCTTCTCTAGGTGTTTCTCAGTGGTGGTATTTTTGTTGTGTTTTAACCTCTTTTGCTGTGCCTGTTTTCTGTTACTCCTTAGCCTGGACGAAGTGTGTGAGCTGAGCTGTTGCTTTTCTTTGACCCAGAGCTGGATGGTGATTAACTCATACAGTGAATTTAATTGGTGTCTGAGAGTTTCTACTTTTAGAAACTGTTTAAGTTTAGAAACTTTCTCTGCTGCAATTGGAATCTGGCATGGATCTTCAAAATTGAGATTTTACAGTAGTTTCTCCTAATTATTTTATATCAAACTGTGGCAAAAAATGTGCCATGTGCTGGCTTGTAAGCTTGCATGTATTCATGCATGCTCTTAGTGGGACATTGAGGGAGGACAGTGGGCATCTGCCGTGGACTTTTTTGTTGTAGCATGGGTTCAGTTCTGACCGGTTTGACTTCTCTCTTTTAGTTCATCACTCACCTGCCAAAGAACCAGCACATCTGAATGCATTTCCTGAGCACTCATCCTCCCTGAATTACCTGAGACCCAAGAGGCAGAGACCTCAGATGCTGAATCTGAGCGGTACCGAGATGTCGGGGGTGCTCAGACCAAGGCCAGCAGGTCTGGACAGCCCATCGAGCAACCGCTATGCTGGGGACTGGAGCAGCTGTGGGGAGAACTACTTCTTAAACCCCAGAGACTGCCTGGGTGAGGCAGACTATGATGATGTCCCTTCGGAGGACACGGAGAGCGGGGATGACAGCAGCAAAGCCGAGGAGTCGGATGTCCCCGCAAGACACCTCCAGCCCAGCCCTGGAGAGCACCCCTTTGGGAGCTACCTGACAGTGCAAGCTATGGACTCTGCAGTGGATCACAGAGCACACCTCAAGGACCTGCAGGAAAGTATTGATACTCTCATAGGAAACCTGGAAAGGGAACTCAATAAAAACAAGCTAAATATGAGTTATTAAATCCTGTCCTGCATGATGTCTCCTCCTTGTGCCTCCATGCCCCTTGCTGGGCTTCCCTAGCTGTGTGAGGAGTGATGGTGCCCCTGAACACCTTGTGGTAAGGCCGTGGCCCACCTTGTGTTAGCACATTTTAAGCCATTCCATAATGTTTCTGCCTTTTTGTTAGAAGGCGTTGTCCTGATTTTGTGTTGGAGACAAGCTTAGGCTGTGATGTGATTCCACATAGTGGCATTTCTCCCTAAAAACACTATGCACTTAGGTGGCCTGGGCAATACCTGGTAGAAGATAAAGCAACATCTCTGCTGTCAGTGGCAGCAGAACTCCTCATTCCCAAACTCCTGGCTCCGGTACGGATGTTCCTCTCAGAAGAGGATGAATGCTGCTTGGCCTGAGATTTGCAGCAGGAACTTCAGATAGACTTGTTTTACTATATATGCAATGGCTGCTATGAAAAATGCTTTATATAATATTTATATATAAAGTTTTAATTGTACAAATATTAACGTATTACTGTATTAACACTTTCCAGCAATTATTTAAACAAGCAAAAATAAATATTTTTCTAACCTTGTTTGTATATATCTATGTATAAATGTGCATGTGTCTGTAGCCATCTTTGGAAAGGAAAGGTCTCAGAATGATGAAATGTTCCCATTTCTAGGAAGGCATATTCAGTGATGCCAGGACGAGGTTACCCTTTGGGTAACACAGCATTTGATTTATGCACAGAAACGTGGCCAGAGAGGAGGTAGGGTGAATGATTAATGTAAATGACCTTGTGTATTGCAGGAACAGCGGTTTGCAGGTGTTGACTATTAACTCTCACACACACACTACCCTTTCTCTGTTTGGTTTTTTTTTTTTTACTTCATTGTTTGTTTCTTCCTCCATGGGTTTTTTCACATATAAAGAAGGTCTGGAAGGTATTTACTTTTCAAAAAATAGTTTTTGTTTTCCCTTGTAACCTGTTACTTTATTCCTGATGTTTTGGTACAGTTTTTTTTTCTCCAGAGTTTCATGTATTTTTGTTGTGGTACCCTTGGCTGCTGCTGGTAGTTAGATGTGTTTGAGCCCTTTGTAAAGGGTTGTGGCTCTGGAGATGCAAGATTCAAGTTCAGCACAAAGCCAGTTACTTTTATTTTTTTTTTTAATTACTCTCCCAGAAATGGACACCAGGGTTGTCACATGAGGTTGAATGGGTGGAGTGATGTTACTCCTGGGGAGTTTGGGTGGGATTGCAGTTCACTGTGACCTTATTAGATTCAGCTCTCACCATCTGCTCAGAGCCTCTTTTATCTCTGATCATTTATGGTGAGCCATTAAACATTTCACGTCAAGGAAATGCATTCTTGATTCAATTAAAAATAGTTACCAAATAGTTACCAAATTGTATACAGATGTTTTGATAGTCCTTCTAACCAGAAGGACACGTGGAGTCATTCCTTGTCTTCTACAGGTCACATACACACCCCCAAGGAAGGGGGGATGTGGGCAGGTGGGGGTGAGAAGGTTTTGGTGTTTTGGGAGGTCAGACACAGAGTTGCTCTCAGCTGGCAGGGTAGAGATTAATTCTACATCTTTTTGGTACAATTTTTGGCATCTCACCATGCCTTTCCATTCACCCTGTGGGTAAGTGCTTTTCTGCTAACCTGTACTTCCTTATACTGCTTAATTGAAGAGTTATTTATTTACAGTAGCAAGGAATTAAGAATTGCTATGGCAAACTTCACCCCTCTTTTCTAAGGAATTATTTTAGCATGGTTCCAATGGTTTATTCAATCTCATTAATTTATTTTTATAAGTGTTAAAAGATGCGAAACAATTATTGCAATATAATGATATGAATGAAAATGTAAATTTAACCTGAAGCATTTATCAATAAATCGATGTATTTTTTTAAACTTTTATACCTACAGAATGTGCATACTTTTTAAACTATAAATTTAAATTCTAAATAAAATTTGAATTAAGAACGAAATCTGTCTGTGCCTAGCTAGTGGTTATTTAAACCTGTCTAAGCTGATGTCATCCATTTGCACTGGCTGCACACATGAATTAATTCCATAAAGACATTTAGCTTTTCAGATGTTTTGTTCTGTTGTCATGTCTAGATTGACCCAACGTTTGAGTTAGATAATTAAAAACAAACCACTACCCCCATTAGCACTCTTTGAAAGAAGTTTGCATTTAAATTTATTTATTAATCTTTCATTGCCTGTAATAATCCAGATGATGTAAGTGGTCACCTCTTGAATATGTGTTAGCTTTTTCTCCAGGAGGAGTCTGTAACTCAGGGCAGCAGTGCACTACTCTGTCAACTTTAATATTTTAATATTACAACAGCGGGAATTAAGGACTCGATAAATTGTATTTATGTTAATCTCATGAGGTAATTAAAATATAGTAATATATTGTATTACTCAAATGAAACATTTCCTGATAATTTAGTTATAACAACTTTTAAAACATTTTGTATCTTAGAAATCCTCCTTTAATGAAAGATTTCCCTAGTGGTATTTTTGTTATCTCATATTCTTATTGATACTGTTATATTTCAGTTATATAATCTGGTCAAGCTACATTCTTTTTATGATTGTTACAGATTCTTAAGGAACAGGATTACTGTGGGAATTACCTTAATCGAGAAACACTAAATTGGGAGATTAAAACAACCCGCTCCTACCAAAGCAGTAATGAACTCTTTTACGCGAAAGGGCAGCCTCTGGCTGTGTGTGGTTCCAGGGCAGAGCTCCTCCAAACCCTGTGGCCACAGCCAGGAGCCTCCTTTGCTGTGCTCTTCTCTGCTTGGTGAGACTCGTTTGGCATCAGGACAGCTCCTGTTCACCGAGGACTGGAAGAGGTTAACAGCAGAGGGCAGAGCCTGCGGTGGAGTTCAGAGAGCAAATTGTCCTTGGAGTCCATGGACTTCCTTCAGGTGTGACCTCTGCTTCCCAGGTAAAGAAAATGGGTGCAGGTGCTTTCACAGAAGCAGTTCCCAGACTTGCACCAAAATCACACACAAATGGTTTTACCCAAGCACAAACCAGTGACGGCCACGTATGGGGCTGGGTCACAACCAAGAATTGTAGTTTGTAGTCCCCAGGGAAAAGCAGAAATGCAAAGGTCTGTGGTCTGTGCCATGCTTTGCTGCCAAGTGTCAGGGGTATGATACACTTAGGTGGATTTAGGAATGGACTAGGCCCATTCGTAGAGTTTTAATCCTTTCCTGTTTGTTTAAATAGGATTTTCCAAATTCCGGACACTGCTGGTGCTTTGTGGCTTATCCACCTTTTCACTTCTCCCCCTTTTAGCTTCCCAAAGTGCTTATTACAGGAGCATGCCAAGAGGTGGGTGGGGATGGTGTGGGATAGGAGGGAATAGTGGGGTGCCATGACCTCAGGCTGGCTTAAGCCACTGGGGACCTACATGCTCAGAAACTTCAGGTTTTTACATCTGTCTTTCCCAAATGTGTAACATACCTGGATGTTAATGCACCAGATAAGAAATGGAACTGCAGCTATTCAGACATGTTCTAAAAATAGAGGGAAACATCCCCAAAAGATATTCAGGATTTTTACAGAATAAATCTATAAATCTGATAAGCCAGAGAGACACGTGATATTTCTGCTGTCAGATCTTACCCCCTTCACCTTCACCCCCATCCCAAGGTATAGGATGGGGATACTGGGATTCTTAACAGTAAGTGTATTTTGATACAGGAAGCTGTTGTCTCATCTTCTAGAGCGAACACCAGCTGAAAGATGGTTATTTGGGGTGGGGGAGGACTGATGTTACACTGTCATGTAACTATGATACATTTGCTTTTTAAAATGTCATCCTACATAATGAATTTGCTGTTTTTATTCTGCTTTACTCTTCTAGAACCATGCTGGAAAACCTGTAATGTGTCTTAACAAAAACATTTTCAGGGCGAAATTGGAACGGCCAGACATGAGATGATGCAAAGCTGACCCTACAGGTATTTGAACATCTGGGATTGTATTAGACAGATTAAAGGATCCTGATGGGATGTATAATCTCATGTCTCCTGTATTACTTGGGAACAGAGATGAGGAGGAAATTTGCTCTCAGAAAGATTACTCCCTTTCCGTTGGGGCATTCCTGCAGCTTCCCACGTTACTTTGCTCTAGGGAGGGAAGGGAGCTAATAAGCAGAGCCCTGATCTCTGCCTCTTTGGTGTTGCTGGTAGGAAAATGCTCTGAAATCCCTCTGTCTTTTGGAATATTTTCTTAATCAAAACTCTTAAGAGTGCCTCTGTGGTGGGGAACAAGGCTCCCATTGAGGCTGCTGCCTCTTCTGGGGAGTAGTGACAGAGCTGCAGCAGTGGGGGGATGGCTGGGCTTTTCAGATAAGCCATGACCGTATGATTGACTTACATATGTGTGGTTTGCAGCCCTGTTAATCAAAAAAAACTGTGGAAGATGCTCTGAGGTGGTGCTCCAGGCCCAATAACTGAGAGGTGAGCTTTTTAATTAGTCAGTTGTATGATATTTACATATCTGTGTAGAGCAGGCTGTTAGTTAAATATTGATTTAGCAGAGGAGCAGTGTTCTCTTCCTGTTTGCGCTCTGAGTGCAAACACTGTGCTGCAGGTGCTAGGGACAGGCTTGTTGAATTTTCCTTGGTTTTAATTTAGAACTAGTTCAATAGGAAGGACAAGGAATATTGCTATAACATTTAAACTTCAAAGTAGCAAACAAGAGACCATTTTTCAAACTGAGTCCTATCTAGTGGCACCAAACCTCTCTTAAATCTGACCAAAGTTCGATCAAAGTGCTAAAAGTACATGATAGGGAGATCCTGGCTGTAGAAAATTGAAGGGGCATGTCTTTAACACTGCCTAACCCCAATTTGCAGTGTTTATTTTGGGACACAGGAGCCTCACACTGATCCTATTTTCTCTTCGGCTGTGCTTTACTCTGACGAAGCAGAGCACTGGGGCTGGCTGTTGTTTGTCAGCTGAAGATCCTCTCTGCAAATCCCGTGTGTCAGTTGTCTTTTGTGCTTTAGTGTCTACTGTGACCACATGGACATTTGTTTGACAGGAGTCTGTGACCCTCAAACAGTTTGGTGAGTCATGGAAAGAGTGAACTCACCCGTATAGAGTTTAATCTGTCCTCCTCTGATAGATTTAATTTCTGCTTGACAGGCTCTGCTCAGTTACATGGTGTCTGACCTGGCTATTGAAACCCAGTAGCAGCAGAACCACTTACCAAAGAGTCCTCTCTGGATGGAGGGTGAGCATTAATATTCATGAGCTGTGACTCATTCACACTGGTAAATATTAAAACTTCTGTATAACACCATTTGATCTCTCTGAGGGATAATTGTCTTTTGACAGAAATGCACAGCTACAGTGAGCTTACTAAAAGCTGTTTGTTCTAAATAAAACCAATTTCTTTGAGGGAACAATATATTTTAAAGGACTTGGTATTCTGTTTGTAAGCACTTGCCAGGATTAAGTAACAGTAAGTTTGTAAACTGATGATGGCAAGTAAAAGCGATTCAGAGTCCTGACAGACAGAGCTTTGAAAACTATTATTTAAAGAGAATATTTATTATAACTGTATTAATGAAAAACAGTGGGGAAACTGGGTCCAAATCAACTGTTCTTTAACCACACTGTGAGCAAACAAATGGATAAGGTCAATGAAACAATAATCTCTCTCTGCAAGATTCTTTATTTCCAAAGCTAAACATGTTCTGCTGAAACAGAGGTCTTTCAATAAGAAGCTTGCTGGTTCTAAAGGTGATAATGGGCTCTAAGCATCCAATGAAGGAAGTGTTTCTTGTCTCTAAATCCATTACTATCTGCTTCTCCAGCTCCAGAAACACAGTATAATGTGCATTTTCTTGCTCCTTCCTTCTTTTGTTTTCTGTTGTCATACTCTGAAGAAAAAAAAACATACCAGGAAATAATGCACTGTTAAGCTTTGAAACCTGTATGTGACCCCATTGCTTTCCAGTGGATTGTGTCAGTGCTGTCACAAATTAATGAATAAGGCATCACCTAGGGCTACATCAATCAACCAAAGAAATGACAGTTTAGTTATTTAGTATTATTAAACCATTTACCAAAGAATGGATAGGTAAAATTCTTATGTGAGCAAAGAACAGAAGGCTGGAATCCATCCTTGCTTGTGGGGAAGTTGCCAAAATGTAACTTTTTGAACAAGCAACTGGTGTAAAATGAAAAGCAAATTTATAGTTGTTAAATGTCCATAGGCTCTAATGCTCTTGCAGGGGGTTCACTTGACCAACAAATGCACCCACATGAACTAGGACCATCTTTTCCATTCTTAAGAACTGTATATATGAAATAAGGAGCTGCTAAACTATTCTGATTATGTCCATCCTGATTTTTTGAAGATACTGTGGAAAATCCTGTCTAGCAATATGGGTGCATTTTAAAGATACAAAGAAACATAGAAAGTTTTCTTAATTCCAAGTATAACATACTGTTTTCTCTCCCTCTGTCTCCAGCTGCACTTCAGTTCTGTTTTGGCTTTAAACTTCTGATACTCTTTAAATTCCTGTTCACAGTACTTCAGATACTTGACTTCTCTTTCGAAGTAATCAAGTACACTGGCAAGCTGTAAACACAGTGGCAAACAAGGGTCATTAGGTGCCCAGAGACACAGATCTCTTGCTGATGGTCTGAATGGTATTAATATTTTATCTAAATTGGAAATATAAATATCTCTATTTATCCCAATAGTTTGCAGCAAAACAATATCAATACGTGATCAACTTCAGGCACAAAGAAACCATAAACTACCATACTTCAGTATTACACTAGGCATTTGTTTTACCTGGGATTCTGTGTTTTAGTTTTTATTAGTCTCTTCAACAGCCTAGTATTTTTCAGTGAATACTTCAGTTACAATGAACAGAACCTAAATGTTAGTGACTGTTCCTTGGTTGATAATTCTGCACCCTAAACAGTTTAGTTCCAAATACAAGTAATCTGTGCAGAAGCAATGTGTTTCCTCATATCACTCAGTCAGCTCCTGCCTTGCTTTGGAGAACTTATTTCTTCTTATAAAATGAAGCTGCTGACCTGATGTTTTATTGCTGCCTACTGCAGCTCTGTGCATGGCAGACCTTTACGGGATGTTTATAAACTATTTAAGTGCCTACATAAACTTAAAACTGCAATAGAATGGGAAGATGATTTTGTGATGTAAGAGTAACAGACGAGGCAGGCGTGACTGCTAGGCTGAAACACTAGCTCGATCTTTGGCTGGGAAGTGGGGGAAAAGAACAACTGAAAACTGTGTAGAAAAAAAGAGAAATTAAAACTGCTTGCATTGTTCCCGTGGCCTTTTGGTACAGATAGTCCTTATTTCAAGAGCATGAATGAGTGGGAATGTTAGTAACAGTTTTCAAAATGTGCTTTCACTAAACTAGAACCAGATACAAAGACATGTAAATTCAATTACGAAATTTAAAGGAAAAAAATTAACACAAATGTGGACAAGAAGGTGTAAAGAAAAAGGAATTTAGTATATATACATTACTACGCACTCTAAAATACTGTTTTAATACATGAAAGGTGTCATTTTATGGATGTGGCAAAAAATACTGACCGCTTAATTCTGTTTTCATATAGCCAGGTTGTAACAGTGGAATTCTGCCAACTGTCAGTGAGATTTCCTTTAGTTGACTCCTATCTAAGCTCTGTGCAAAGCCAGTTTGGCTACAGGTGGTCGTTGGAGAATATGGCTATCCTGATCTCAAATTAATTCCCATTATTTGAAGGCATTTTTGTCTAGGCAGACTTGTTTCTGTGTTGGGAGTTTTCAGGATAAAGTGTCGAGATTTAATAAAAATTCTTACCAACCTCATTACTCAAAGGGTGACATAGTGTTTGACAGATTTCCAAAATATGCAGTACTCCAAGATCATCAGAAACAGCTAGAAAATGCTGCTCTGCTGAAAGATATTTGACAAAAAAACATATAAACAATCCAAATTCCAACAGCAACGTGAACCTCCACCCAAAGACAAGCTACAGAGGGTTCTTTTTTTTCTGGTCTTTTTAGTTACTGTTCACTGCAGCAAAAAATGACAACCTTTTTGCTCTCTTATTTTATTAATCCCTTTGAAGTTTTTCTTTTAACAGACTTTTCTAAATGAAATATTTTCAGTTGCTTTTATGCCATGGTAGTACATTTAGAACTGATGTATCCATTTTTGTATGTACAGTGTTAAATTTGTGGAAGTATGTACTTCTATAAGATCATTTGTAGTAAGATTTGTGTGCCTTGGAGTCATGGGCCATTTTGCAAACAGGGTAGCACAATGAAGTGCAATCATCATCAACATACCTGAGGCACTGGAGGGGCTGATGAAAGTGATCATTGATTTGGAGATGTTCTGGAAATGAGATGGCTCATGAGTTTTCTTCAGTAAGTCCCAAATATCTATATTTCCATTGTCTCTGCCAATGAAGAAAACTCCTGGTCTTGTTAAGGACCATTGTCCTGCAGTGTATCTTCCTTCAGAGCAGCTTGACTGAAGGATTGGTCCATTCTTAATTTTTTTGAAAACAAATAAAAGATAGACCCAACAATCAAACAGTACTATCAATTCACTGTTTCAGATCTCCTGTCTTTGGAAAATGCTCACAATTTAAATGGTCCCATTACAAAAATTGTATCAATGGCAAAATTCCTACCACCTTCTACAGATAAAAAGGATTGTGGGGAAATAAGAAACCTGTTATCTCACTTCCAGTCTGTTAAGGTAATCTGTCTGTCTGCTGTTAAAACCTGTGGTCTGGAGATTTTGTCAGGTGCAGCTAACCTGGATTCCTACATGAGACAAACTCAAAAAACCCTCTATGTTTCTTTGTCTTCACACGATGAAAAAACCTTGTCCTAAAATAAAAATTCTTCAGTTTTTTTCAGCATGCATTCCCTAGCAGCAGAAAGGAACAGCTGGGAAGCTACATTTTTTACAAGGTTGGAATTTAGGGAAGTCACTTCACTTTTTCTGTAAAACGCAAGTTTACTAAGCTATATCTAAAATAGTGTTCTGATGTGAAGAAGATGGAAAGCTTCTTTTATATCTGTTTTGTTTCTAAGCTACGAAGCTTTGTGACTTACACATGTTTCTGAAAATACAGTCTCTGAGCCTGTTACAGACCTGTCTTGTACACGTATCACATATGTCACAGCTGTGTTACTTACTGTAACCCCTTCTTTCCAAATGGCAAACTTCTGGCCTCCAATGCTTAGAAAGATGTCTTTAAAAAATGGAGAGTTCTGGAGAGTGTTGATAGTTTCAATGTGGAGGGTGTATTTCTGAGAGTGCATCTGACCTAATGGAGGAAAAAGGCAGTTGCTTGTTACTAGTGCCTTAGTGATCAAGAAACAAGAGTGCAGGACCCAGCACAGGCCAGGGAGATATCAGCCTCTTTTTTTCTGCTCACAAGGTACAGGAATTGGAATTGCCACAAATCTAGTTACTTCCATGATTTATGCCAGTATCTTTGTGCTATTTTGTCATGCCAGCTAAAGTGCTTGCACTTTTGAGGGTGTACTGTTAAATCCAGGTGTCATCAGTGAAATAGACTATTAGAGCTATGAGCAAGAACCTTAAAAAGACAGAGTATAGACACAAATATTGTAAAGTTAGTGATATATTAAGATTTAAACAGGTATTGAGAAACTTGAACTTACTAACTGGTTTTTTTGAATGAGTATCAATTTTCATTTTCCAGTCAGAATAAACAACTTCTCCATCCTGTAGGGCCAAAAAAATCAAGTAAATGCTAATGTTAGAGTTTGATATCTTATTTCAAGGTGACTTTTTTTTAAGCTGTGACTTTTCTTAACTATAACTATCATTAAATCTGATCTGAATAAATTAAAACCTGAATTTGCAGCCAATGACTGAAAACACATTAAAGTTTTGTATCACCATTTTTCAGTTATGTATTGCCAAAACAGCTTGCCATGATGTATGTAGGCAGTCCTTGCTGCAGAATTAGGTGCTTGTTTTTTATAGTTCATGCTTTGCTCCAATATTTAGGGAAAAGGTGACTGGAAGCAAAAAGGTAGGTAGAAGCCAAATTTTCATTTCCATATGAACTCAGAACTGGGAAAGATTCATGAATTTTACTTGCATGGGGTAGATAGTGGGCTATGAATAGTTGGGATTTCCTAAAGTGAAATTAAGTTGGGGGGCAAACTGTAGGATAAATGTTTTCACCTGACATGTGGGAAGACACTAGAAAAAGCTACCAATCTTATGTGTTCTGGAATAAGGAAATACTCTGGTTCCCAATAGGTGGTTAAGCTCAACATATTTTGAAAATGTCTTCTAATTTTGCCCTTGAAGTAAGGGTTCATCGTCTACCGAATATTGGAGGTTTATTAATTTTTTAAGCATGTAGCTAGAAGTATTAATATGGAATTAAAATATGGCATGTTCAGAAAGATCTTTTTAGTTACACCTGAAGAAAACATGCAAGTCCATACATTTTTGAAAACTCTGTTATTTAGCTGTTCAGTCTTTCAGATATCTTGGATTAACATTTTAATTGGTAATATATTATTTTCACTTACTTCATTTCCAACAAAAAAGTTGGTGGATATATTTTCTAGCGCTTCCAGATTTTTGCTTGAAGAAGCACTCATCTCTGTATATGGGCTCTCTTTGATGGGTGTTCTTAGTGCACTCAGAGATTTTGCCTTCCCTGGGAAACAACAGTTACATTTTTTTTATTATCCACTGGAATTTATCAGACCAAGCAAATCCTTTGTCTTGTAAAGGTAGTTTGTGGATAAGGGGAATTTCAAGAGAAGATATGAAGAAAGACTGCCAAGTAAAGCAGCAATTCCGTAGGTTTACTGTTTCCTGGTGGCATCTCCCCATTGCTGCAGCTCTGAAGTCAGTGCTTCCTGTATCCAGACAATACTCAGGGTAGCACCGTCCTGTTCTTCACCAGACACAGCACCAGTGTCTCTGTGGGAACTGCCCCTACACATTGCCCGTAGCTGCTGCAGCCAGGAGCTAACATCTCTGCTCCAGAGAATGGATTATGTTTCTAAAAATAGTTTTCTGTAATGGCTGAAAAGGACATACTGTTTCAGGGATAAAGAGATTGGGTGGTGGATTTGCATGGGCTCTTAAGTGAAACCAGATAGAGTTACTGTGTATATGGAATTGCTCTGTTTGGATTCAGTACATGTGCATCTCTTCGTAGTCAATACATGGAGGTCACACACTGAATGCCAGTATACTTAAAAAATATTTTCCCCAGATGTGTTTAGCTATACAGCATTTTGTTGCTCAGCTTTTATTATGTATATACTGAAATACAAGCTTATTAAAAACATTTTCCCCAGTAAGATGTAATAAAAACATTACCTGAGGTTTTGTAACGATACTGCAGTTCCCTTAAACTAACTCTGGTGGGACCATACTCCGTGTTGGTATCCCTCTCACGCAGATTTATCTGTTCAGAAAGAAGTGCATTTGCTAAACCATTTTGTCAGATCTTTGAGGTACAAGCCTAAATGGCTTTCTGCTGTAATGGAACAGATCTTTGCAGTGTGTTTGTAATACTCCACAAACAGTATTTGCTGCCTCACATACAAGCATGGAGAAAATGCTCTTTGTGTTACCCTTTTCCTGTAAGAATTTTGCTTTGTTTCTAGCAAAAAAGCCCAAACAACCCAGCTCCAGTGGTCATGCTTGTTCAAAAACTGTGCCAGCTGCAGCTATTCTGAGCAGCACAGATCAGCATGCCTAATATTGTAATTTCTTTTTCTTATCTAACATTGTTTTCAGCCTCACCTTTTTTTCACAAACTCCTGTGACCATTTTCATGAGACTGAATGTTCATTTGCTAGTAATAATGGTTCTGCTGACAATGGCCATGTTCCACCATTTGGGACCCACTGAGACAGACAGCAGAGCAGTTGTAAAGGTTGATGGGAACTTTCACTGTTTACGCAACTACTTTTGCACCTACTGCAGTTTTTTAGAAGCAGTCATACTGTTGTCCATGAATTAGCTTCTCAAAATGCATTTTATTGAGGTTTCAAAGGAATGTCAAAGTATTTAATTTCATAATCAGAAAGAAAATCACAAGGAAGTCACAATTTGCTGGAAAAAATAGAATTGGGAAGCAAAAAAATACGTTCCTATGGAGTTCTGGCCATATCTACAGCTTGGCTTGATCCCTGTGTTCTGTATTTGTGTACACTACCTTTATGAGAGGTTTCCAGGAGAGATCTAAATCCTCATCTGTATCTAGGGGCATATGAGATCTTTTCTTCTCCTTTATTTTCTCAGATAAAAATTTTTGACGATGTTCGATGGATGGAATATCCCAAAATAATATTGAGCTGCAAAATAATTGTATAATGTATATTGTATAGTGCTTTGGTTTGAAGTTACATGACATTTTCCTTACATTTTAAAGCTTGGGTTTTTTAACTTTTTATCTTCAAGCCTTATATAACAGTAGAGACTCTGAAAATCACACAAAGGCTAGATAATTAATGGCTTCTTTTGTAAATGGTGAAATATATTTCTTTATTCACCATTTCATCAGTAAATTATACCAAAGCAGCTAGATAGTATTCATACCATTTGCTTATGGACAGTTACTGGGTGAACTAACTGGCACTGCCTGGGTGAAATTCTGAAGGCTGTAGCAGGTAATTTAGTAATTCAAATTGAAGATCAGTCCCAATTTTTGTGTGTACCAATTAATTTGCTGACATTTAAGGCCAATGGTTCCACTCACTTGTATCTCTTATCTCACTGGAGTCTCCAGCCCTCTGATTGTTCCTTTTGCTCTACTCTGGCCATTCACTCACAGGTTTGATACAGCCAGTGAAACTTTCCTCATTGCTGATATCTCTTTCCCTTTTCTAACAGGAGCTGCTCAGGGACCTGTGCTCTTCAAGTATGACATTACAGGGTCTTCCCTGTTCTTCACTTCAGGTAAATACTTTCAATTTAGAACCCTGGTGGGTGAGTAGTTAAAATAAATTCTTCTATGTGAATTACTTGCATTACACTGCAAACTTATTAAGAAGTGTATTTGAAATCTTTCTTCTCATTTAATTCTTCAAAGTCTTCTCTGTTATTTGATTAGGGAAAATAACTTTGCATCATTATAAAATTTTGCTCTCTCTGACCCTCGCTTTGATGTAACTAACAAATACATGATTGGGCCCAGCCATGCAGCCTTGAAACCTTAAGCCTTCTGACATCGTGAAAGGTAGACATTTATTTCCACTTCTTGCATTCTGTTCCCTTGCCAGTCACACAGAATAATAATATAACTGTCACACGATTATTCAGTCCACAAAAGAGGAGATTCATTAAGAGTAATTTTGCCAGCTAAGTCTCCAAATTTACCTATAGTTTACAGTTTTTCTGTAGAAATAGGCCTTAGCATCTTTTAAGAGTTTTTTGTGCATGTCACACAATCGAATGTTAAGTGTGGGGATGTGGCTTTCCAGGATAATGCATGTGTGATCAACACTCTTCTGAAGATGTTATACACAGAGTATAAACATACATATGCAAGGGTTTTCAGTAAATAAACTCTTAATGCCATTACTGTAAAGGGTTTAATGGGACGAGTATGCTAAGTGCTTGTCTTCTGCATACAGAATTTCAGCCACTCAGGATATGCTGATAGGAATCCAGAAATGTGCTAGTTAAACCATAAATTATGCTGCATAAAGTTTTCCAAAGGAAACTGGAAGGTGTCTAGTAGAGTATGTATTGTATATACCAATCAGGCGAGCAGGTTACAAGCTGCAGGTAATTTTCATCTCCCTTTTGGTCATCCTGAAAATAACAGTAATAATTATTACAGAGGAAGAAGATAATGAAAGACAAAAATCACACTCTGATACATAAGTACTTCAACACAAAACAAGCTACTAGAAATTAAGTCACTGTTTCTGCTTCGGTAAGGTTTGAAAATCAGGACATATTAATTTGCAGTTTTAATGTGAAGCTATTTTACAAATGTGCTTCAAGTGAACTGATACCAGCTGTGCCTGCTACACACCTAAAATTCTAAATTAACTTAGAAGGATAAATACTTACTGGTACCACTGCAAGTCAGGCCCTCTTTAATTTGCTGTGTTTGTACTTCTTTTATGCAGCTTAACCAAACAGCTGGTAATTGAGAAATTTATCTCAAATATTTCAGTGTAGTGGGAGTGATGTGTCTTTGCCAAATTTACACCATGGGTCATCTATTTTAAATTATCTCTTGGCTAGACCTCACTGTGGGATCGTAGTGGTGCCTTCACATGTTAATTATTAATAGTTTAGTTTGTCTCTGTGAGGTTCTGCAGGTTTTATACTATTTATCATTTACCAAGTAGTTATTGGTTTATAGCAAATTAATTACTCTGGAAAATAAAGGAAGGGTGTCAGGGGTAACAAGTGAGTACAGGCTAATGAAATCTAACTTCTAACTTCGGTATATAAAAAACAAACATCTTTTGGCAAAAACTGTACTTATCAAGTGTGTGGCAAAATTCCAGGCAATTTTTTTTTAGGCCAAATTAGGTTTACTCTAATTTTCATTCATGAGTTTGTCAGCCTGGAATCACAATGGTAGTCTTGCAGCCAGGTAAAGATGAATTAGGTTCTGGATATAATTTTGAATAATTTTTCATTAATATGTATTATAAAACTGCTGATTTTAGGAACTGTGCCATAAAAAGTGCTATGCTGTGCAAAGGCTGACACATATTCCATGTTTATATAACAAAAAGTATGTCCCAGTACATGTTGCTAAATACTGGCAAAGTGATTCCTTTGTCAGTTTTATTTATGAAGCCTGGGTCTCCTGAATCTGTTGTCCCAGATGAACACAAAAACAGCTTTCTGTGCCTAAACCTTGGCTAAAAAAACCCCACCCAAACAACAAAAACCACAACAATGTTCTGCTATCCAATCCCTTTCTTCATGCTTTACATCTGGTACCAGTTAGTATCCATGACTATTACTGTATAAAATAATAATGAACAGTGGTATCAGCTGTCTTTTTATGATATATGTGTGGCTTTTTCCTCACTTTTCTGGAAATGTCACTAAGGACTGTAGTATCTCTGAAGTCTTAAATTTCTTTTTCAAAAATTCATTGATATATAATTTCCATACACCTTTTAAAGATTTCAATTTTTTTCTTGGCCTGCTTTTCCACTGTCATTATTTTGCATTTGACTACATGTGCATTTCAAATTAAATTAGCAACCATTTGCAATACTTTGATAGTAAATGAGCACCCAGTATTCCTGTTGGACCCTTTAAGTACATAGACCCTAAGTACTTTGGAGCTTTAAGACCATCACATAAAAAGTAAGTTTTGAGTACACAGGCAGCATCTAGAAAAATTAAGGTGATTATAATAACACCATGCTTGGGTATCCAGATATTTACGTAACTGAAGTTATTTCTTAGCATTCTTAGTGACAGGCTAGATTGCTCATAGTAGAAATTCAATACATTTTATATATGGAAGACTTACCATAATTTTGAATTACAATTTTCTGTAAAGTTAAGGAAATTTTTTCCAGTATGAGCAGATTCATATCAGACTGAGAGCACAGTACAGTTATAAAGCACAGTGAACAGGCCAAGAGGCACCAGATTATTAATATTTACTACATGCAGTGAGAAATAATGAATACACATAATTAACTCTTCAGTATTTTCTCTTGCATTTGCATTAGGATTTCTGAGATAGTAGATTAGAAAAGCAATAAAAAGAAGAGAAGTGAATTTTTAAGCTCACCTCAGAGTTACATGGTAGCCATTGCATATCTGTTGCTGGCTTTTTGTTACTATATGGTATGGAAGATGCTGCACAGTATCTCACTAGAGATGGCTCTGTGCTGCTCTGCTGGATTTGCATAGGTGATGGCTAGAAATGTTTTAAGAAGAGAAATCTTACTGTATTTCCAAAATAAAATAGTAGATCTATCAAAGAAAAAAGGTTACTTCACATTCTGCTAATGCTTCACATATTTCAGATCAGTTTATAGAACTTTTTAGGGGTCTAATACCTTCCATTTGGAAAAAAAAATAAAAAGCAAAGCATCAAAACAGGTCTTTGGATATGAAGCTCTAAAAAGAATTCCAACAGGCCTCCACAGACACACACACATCATTACTGTCTCCTCTGCTCTTAGGTCTTTCTCCTGCTTTTCCTCTTTATTGTCTTTTTCCATTGAAATCATCTTCTCATCTTCCAAGCTACCTTTTCTCTGTTCATAAACATCTAGAATACTTTTTGCATTCAGTAACAAACCCTATCTGTATCTGACAGTCTTTATAAGGTAAGAGTGGAGGGTATGTTGGTGCCCATTAAAGAATGGACTCACTGAAGCCTAAGTTTCACAAAATGCAGTAAACCTATTAAGCTGTACTAATCAGGTAGAAATTATATCGTGATAATTATGATAATGGTTTTATTTCATGAACTCATCAGGTTTGTTATCCTTTCTAGTGTCTCATTGCAAACATTATCTACTCCTCTCTTTTGAGTCAGGATACCTTCACCCATTTTTCCTCCACAGACATATAGATACACTGCAATATACTTACAACAGA
This sequence comes from Falcunculus frontatus, assembly GCA_013398115.1. Taxonomy (NCBI): domain Eukaryota; kingdom Metazoa; phylum Chordata; class Aves; order Passeriformes; genus Falcunculus; species Falcunculus frontatus. Next base: position 419,554 of record VZRV01007601.1, read on the forward strand.
AGCATTTACCGTATGAAGAGCTGTTATCCTGATTTCATAGAATCATAGAATGTTAAGGGGCTGGAAGGGACCTTAAAGATCAGCTAGTCCCAGCCCTTCCAGCCATGGACAGGGACACCTCCCACTAGACCAGGTTGCTCAAGGCCTTATCCAACCTGGCTTTGAGCACTGTCAGGGTAGGGGCATCCACAATGTCTCTGGACAACCTGTGCCAGTGCCTCACTACTCTCACAAAGTAAACAATTTCTTTCTAATATCTAACCTAAATTTCCCCTGTTTCAATTTTTACTCATTACTCCTTGTCCTGTCACTACAGTTCCAAACCAAGAGTCCCCCTCCACCTTCCCTCTAGATTCCCTTCAGATACTGGAAGGTTACTATGAGGCCTTCATTCAACCTTCTCTTCTCCAGGCTGAATAGCCCCACCTTTCTCAGCTCATCTTTGTAGGGGAGGTGCTCCAGTCCTCTTATCAATATTGTGGCCTTTCTCTGGACTTGCTCCAACAGTTCCATGTCCTTCTTGTGTTGGGAGTGCCAGAGCTGGATGCAGCGCTCCAGGTGGGATCTCGCCACAGCAGAGGGGCAGAATCCCCTCCCTTGCCCTGCTGGCCATGCTGCTTTGGATGCAGCCCAGGATTTAGTTGGTGTTCTGTGCTGCCAGTGCTCACTGCTGGGGAGCCCCTGTACACCACCATCCAACCATCACCCCCCGAATTACCTCAGTCACCAGTGCTGCCACTGTTGGCTCACCCTCTGACAAGTCATTGATTTCATCAGCAACAGGTAGAGCACTTTGCAGCTTTTCTTCATGTTTAGAAATATCCCACAGTACAACCTACAATGAGAAATGAGTATATTACAAATTATTTTTGTATATGTGTATTAATACGCTGTGCATTAATACACCTTTTTCTTCAAACCATGGAGGTTTGGGGGAAGATAAGAAATTCACTCTCTGCACTAGAATTTATGAAGTCTTTAAAGTATTTTCCATGTAGTCTGATGTAATCAACAGGAAGGTTACACTTGTCTCTAAAAAAAAGCCTTTACAACTTGACCTACTTATTAGTACTACAAAGAAGCATCATACAGTAATGGCTCAGCTATGGAATAACCAGACATAGCTTCAGTCTGGGGTAAGAGAGCTTCAGGACTCTGTGACATCTGTATTCTGTCTCTATGTGTTACTGTGGATGCTGAGTACATCGCTTCACTCTTGTTTTTATACCACAAGAAAATACAGAAATATGCAATTTTATTTTTAAAGATAAAAAACCTGTCCATTGACACAGCCACCAGCAATGATATTTGGATCACTTGGACTGAACTGAAAGCAGTAAATGTCTTCAGGAGCCTTCAACACTAACTAGAGAGAAGAAAAACAAGATAGTTGAGAAATACAGTCACACCATTTGTTTGTTCTCATGTTATTTCAATACTTGGCATATTTAAAAGTCTTGATGAAATACCTGGAGGCAGATAGGGTCAAAAAAACTCAAGATAAGTATAACTGACTGATGCAGCAACAATTTATTAGAAAGGTTAACTTGCTCTTCATACGAAGGCTGCTCTCTTGCTGACAGTGCTATAATCCCTGATTGAAAGAGAAAATAGATTTTCTCAAAAGAGACAATTTAAGTTTCAGCACACTGATAATTCTTCTAAATGACTTACGTTTATACCTTCTGAATACAGTGAAAAAAAACCAAAGCAGGAAAGAAACCCCAAACAAACCAATCATCTATTTCTTTTTTTTCTTTTTTTTTCAGATCAGCTTTGAGGAGACTATTTTTGTTACTTAACATTAAGTTATTTAAAAATGAGTCATAGAACCTATGCATCAGGACAAAACTACTCTTTTTTTTTTGCTAGTGCTCCTCAATGGTGTAGTACTGCACCTGAAATGATGTGACAGGCATATAGTCCTGGCCACCCATCAAGAAAACAAATCTTTGGTAACCCAATTAATTTTCTTACACAGGCTGCAGTGTTGGCTAGTAGTATGCTGGGATTTGGGGCATTTATATAGAACTTAATTGTGCCTTTAGGTCTGGCTGTGCAGAGCAATAATGCACAGCAGGGCCAGGAGCTGACATTTAGTATGTCTTGTGATGCTCCCTGGCACTCAGCAGAGCCATGTCCCGTTGTGGCTGTAGCATTCCTCACAAGTATCAGGCCTGCTCTGAGAGCCAGGTGTGGGGACAAGCACAGTGGTATGGCAGAGCCATCCAAAATTGGGCACAGCAACTGCATGATTGAGCCTCATGGGGAGAAGTTCCTCTTTCCTATGATCTCCACTTACACATTATTGTAAAGGACTTTGGCTGGCTGTATGAATTCTACAAAGAATTTGTCTGTCTCATTTTTCATTTTGTATCAAATTGGCAATTCAAACAGGGATATGAAATCAGTTTTGATTTCTTTTTAAATTTGAAAGCTGATGGTTTTATGAAAGATGCATATTTTATAGCTGTCATATAATACCCATCATTGAAGACTCAAATCAGTACTGTAGCTGCATTACCATAAATGGTTGGATGCCAGCGAACGCAGCTAATGGTTCTGTTCTTGAGATACTGCACATCTGTAAATGATTGGTATGCTTTAAGATAAACATCTGGCTTGCATTCGTCTTCTGCTAGGGCCTTCCAGTCATCAAAAAAAACGTCCATAATTTCATTCTGCTGCAATGCAATTTCCATTCTGTTTTGTGAAAAGAACAGTTAACACTTCAATAATCCAGATGTGACTACTCAATAGTAGAATTACAAATATTTCTGTAAAGAGGTAGCTTTTGCTTTTCACAAAATTATGATCACATTAGTTAAAAAATCAAGTATTAATTCCTCAGTGATGTATCACTGCAAGGAAACCCTCTTCTGTTTAAACAGAAATAGATGCTGTACCAAGAATTTTACTCTTGTTCTTTGTGGACCAAGTACAGAGCAATTGTGCAATTCTTGTGCAAAAAATGTCATCAAGTAGGACTTGTTCCATTAATGGGATGTGGCTAAGGGCACAATCATGGGTAGGACAGCACCTTTGCTCCCTGCATAACCATCTGCTTGAGTGGGCAGTGTTTGAAAGATCAGCTTTGCAGTTTGTTTGAAAAGATGTATCACTATCAACTTTAGCAGTTCTGATATTTATTTAAACCAACATTCATATTTATATAGCATAGACTTCATGGTTATTTTCATAGAAACAAGTATTAAGTTAATATTTGTTAATATTATAATAATAATTTTAAAAAAATATATAGAAACAAAAAATAAAATTGGTATTTGACCAGACCAGTGATCCATTCAGAGAAGAGTACTTGCTTGTATTCTGTATTATTTCAGGTAGTCTTTAAGTGTATTGCTGCAGTAATTTTACCTTATATGTACTGCTGTAAGAAATTCTTTCAGCGTCTCAGATGACAGGGTCTCTGCTTTCGCTTCATTTGACAACTGTCTAGTATAATACTGCGTGGATGCATTTTTTGGATAGGTCCTACCCAATTGGAATAAATTTGAATGTAAGTATAGAAAACATTTCAATGACAGAAACCGATGTAATGTGTAAATTTAAAATATATAGTTTTTCTAGAAACTTTTTAGAAAAGAGTTAAAGAAAAAAGATGCAAACAGAGCATCCAATTTTGTTCTATTAATCAGTTTGTAACTGAGTAACTCCAGAATTTTAGTTGAGATAAGAAACAGTGCAGAGCTTAAAAAATAAGCTGATAAATATTTTCTCATACTTACCATTTTGTCTGAGTACTAGTTTCTCTTACTTTTGGAACTGTTTGCACCCCCACATCCCTTTCAATCATTTTAATACTAAAAGTATTGTCTTCGTAGGACGTGCATTCAGCATAACTGTCTTTATCATCTGAAGCATTCTTATCAGTAAATGTAATTGGTGCACCAAACTTCCTGCGAACTCGAGAAATCTTGTACTTGATCTGGAAAAGATACATTTCCATGTCTAGCAGAAAAGAAAGTTTTTGGAAAGTTCGTTCTGTAAAATAGCAGCATTCATATAGTTGTAGAATTAGTTCTAATAATGATTTCTCTGTTGAGCTTACTCATATTTCTGCACTTCGAAATTCTGAAGAGCTCTTATAAATCAACTACATATGTAACAGAAGACAGGTTTGCATTTGTAAAACAAGAAATTGTAGCATTTTTGGATTACTGCTAGTAGAATAAGAGGATTACATTTTCTAATTCATGCAATATCAAAACTGCACACTTAATTAAAGGATTGATTTGCAGGAAGCCTTATGTCATACTGAATTAGGCTTCCAAGACCTAACTTTCCAGCTCTTCCCTCTCAGTGGAATTCTCAACTTTGGGTGAGGTATTTCAGCTTCCCTTGAAGTGCCTAGGGAGAGAAAAGTACTCTGAAGAAGATGCAAAAAAAATCTGGAGTCTCCTTGAGAACTAGGAAGGAAGAAGGGACATGTCTTGATTTCTGCCCACAAAGAGAAGCAGGCACTTGATTTCAGGCACTAGAGAGGTATTGCTTTGTCTTGGATTCATATCCAGGTACTTTTTCCCAGAACCTCCCAAAGAACTGGAAAGGAAAGTAGGCTAAAAATTCTTTTGAGTTGACCTTGCCAGCAGTGCAGAATACAGAATACTTGGAGTGTGAATGTGTTAAATTTAATGACTGTGAATTAGCTTTGGAACAATCAGACATCTTTTTAAGTGTAAGCAAGATGTCCAGTTGCTGAGAACTATCAAAACTTAGCCAGTCTTCCCTGATTAGGGATTTAGGTATTGAGTAAAAATTACTTATGGACAGTTAGATGCTTGGAGATGCCTTACACATCACAAGTTAAGTGACAGCTGAGAGTGGATCTAGTTTTTGGACATATAATTTTCTCGATATAATCTGTAGATGTAATTAATCAAATATGTCCTTCTGTAAAGTCAGCTTGTAATGCCTGTAAATACTTAAAAGGTGTTGCATGCTACTTAAATGCCATCGATATACAAGAACAGTTCACTGAGCTTCATGGAAACAGAGCAACAACTCCCATTGTAATCTGGCCAAATCGAGCAAAAAGTGGCAGAGGTGCCAATGACCAAAGATGATCAGGACTTTTGAACTTAGACCTTTAAAAGTAGTTATGTCCAATGCAGTATCCCATGCCTTATTTGCAAGACTTAAAGAGAACAGAGTTAAAAAAAAAGTTTCTGTGGTGCTTTCAGTTTTTGTTAAAAGTTTAGCTATTTCTGTATTTCTCTCTCTTTGTTAGTTTTCTTCAAAGAACTCAAGAAAAACTAGGATTGCAGCTTCCAGCTCCCTTTTTTTTTAAAAAAGAACTTAATATACATGTAGGGAGGTTATATTTATTTGATTGACTAACATATTTTGATTCTGACCTTTGTATCCCTTTCTTTAACAGATTCTTCTTCAACTTCCTTTTCGCTGCCAAGGGAAACCCAAGCTTTGTGGCCTTCCAGAGTTTCCTCTCTATTTTCTTCTGTTTCTTCTGCAGTTGCTGAAAGCTGTGATATCAAACAGTGAGAAATGGTGCTCTCTCAAAAATTTGTTACTTAAATGTAAGTATGAACTAGAAACCACGTTTTCAGTCTTCATTCACACGTTCTTTACTTTTGTCTCAGAGCAGTGAGTCTGGGTATACTGTGCCCCTGGGTAGGGCTGGGTGAGGTCCCATTCATTTGTGCATTACAATTTTCCAGTAAATGTTACATATTTAACTACTAAAGAGAGACTACTGTCTTGAAAGCAAATCATTTTATATAAAAAGAATTGATAGTGATTTTTTCCACTAGACCCTCTGGCCTGGAACAGTATTTTACTTCTATTAATTGTTTCTTCTCCAGATTCCCTGATGCTGTATGGCAAACTCATATTGAAAAATTATATAATCTTTCTATAAACATTCTCCTACAGCACAGTGCACAAGTTCTATTTATTTAGAGCTATTTAGAACTCAACATTTTAATGATTTGAAGAATATATTCATAGATTTTATGAAAAATAAGTATAATACTTCTTTGAAAATACTCAATATATTTATTGTCTGTTATCTTTATGTCTGAGAAATATGGGTATTGGCAGAGAAAATTAATGCTTATGATAAAAATGTAGCAATGGGGATTATACTGGCCCTCTGAATTAAAATACAAACATTTAATTTAGCCCTTCTCAGTATAAAATATATTTTACAGTGATATACATATTTTTCCATGATCAGCTTAACCATTAGAGAAACATCAGATGCTTAACAGTACTACTTCTGACATGTTTGTTTGAGACTAGATTCTGAAATATTCATAGATAGAACAATTCTGTGGTATACTTGGATTTTACCTTTAGAAGGTTTTCTTTGGCTTCTTCAGAAGCAACAATGTAAAAGTTCTGTCCATACTGGAGCTTTGGATCAAAAACTACCAAGAGTTCTTCCCCTGGATATTCCTATTTTAATGAAAAAAAAAAAATAGTGGAAAACTGAAAACAAATAATATTCAAAACAAACACGAGGTTGTGACTGGAAAAGGTACTGCTAGTGTAAATTCAGTATCTTAGGTTAATTTTGTGTTCTTAACAGAGAATTTCATGTGCTAATTGAAAGGAATTGATGGGGTTTATTTTGTAATAAAAGTAAGTCTGGGAAAAACCTAATCTTTCATACAGAGGATTAATCAGAAAAAAAACCTGTTTGAATGATTCTCAGTAAATAGGCCATGAATTAGGGGAAGCCAAATATGTGAAACTCTGTCAGTTCAGAGAATCAAAACTAATAGTATTTATGTTACTTTTAGCATATTTTCAATCTGAAGTTAGTAAAAAAAAATGCATGGCAAGCCATGAGAAAGTTTGAATGAACAATGGTCCATGACCTATGCCACTCAGGTATTACAGCATCGGTGTATTTGCACAGAGTCAAACAAGAACAGACCTGTTCCTTAAAGGAATGGACACTCTGAGAGCATCAGATCTTAAAGTGAGAATGAAATAAGCTACATACTAGGATAACTTTTTTGAGAGGGTGGAAATCAGAAGTGTTAGCTCTTGTTTTCAGGTCTTGAATTATGTCCTCTTTTTTAATGGATTTGAAACAATTTTCTTCTGTGACATCTTCATCAGCCCGGCAATTAAAAATTTTTTGGGTCTTTGCAGTCAAAAGCAAAGGAAAGATTTCCGGGTGGCCTGTGAAAAAAAAGCAAAATTGCATGATAACTTCAGAGTGTTGTTTAAACATGCACGTATACTTTGATAACTCCATGTCTTTACTGTTTCTAGCATAATGCCTTCGAATGTCTCAGCTTTGATTTTGGTATTTTGGAAGGCATGAAATACAAATTATATTTACTTGTTTAACCTTTGAAAATACCCAACATTTTGCACATAATGAATATGATTTCCCTGGTATGAGGGTTTCTTTTTCTTCTTGAGCAACAGGTTATTAAGAACTTTAGTGAAAAATCTTTCATGGACTAGTTTTAATACATCAAGGACAAAAGTGCATGGTTCTGACTTAAGAAAGCCTTTGAATAAATATACTGTGGTCCTTTCCTGTAGGGCAGCACCATATTAAGCCAAAGTTTAATCTAGGTGAGGCTTCTCCCAAGTAAGGATGCTTTTCTGATTTTGGACTTTGATGTTGCTCCTGTTGAGTTCAGAGTGCAGTAGAGACTATTTCTCACTAATCAAATGGGACTAAAGCAAGGTCACTAAGATTAAAGTTAGGTATTTATTTTCAGCTTTACTGGAGAATATACAGCTGTAGTGTTCCACATACATGATCTCTGTTAGGTTCATTCATATTAACTCAGAACAGGATATTTCTTATCCTTGCTCTAGCACTGATGTCTTCATTGGTTTTGGGGAGACTGGATGCAGTGACCTGTCAGCTGTGCTCTGCAAACACTTAGTCTGAGGATAATATACAGTGCTTCTTGTTAAGTGTGTGCCAGCTATCTGTGAGTAAGGCAATGTATGTAATGCTGGTCTTTCTCATGTTACATGTTCTGTCTCCAACTTACACTAGAGGCTAAGATCACTCTAGGCCCAGCTCATTGAATCCTGCTTGAGACTCCTCCTTTGCTATAGTACCCTGCTAGCAGACTCATGCACTGTCTCAGCTGCCCTAGTAAGAGCACTCCTCATGAAGGCCACTATATTTTTGCCTGAGAAGGTTAGCAGGTGTTCATCTTTTTGGTGAACTGCAAACTAAAAACTTAGGGATGTGTGTACTGTATAATATTTTTCTGTCCTGAAATGTGCTGGCTATTGTGATAATAGCTGATACTTTCTATCATCTTTGTTTTGGTCTCTTCTTAGTGTGAGTTACTTAGTATTTTATGTTAATTCCTAGTGCCTGTGGGGTTTTTCCTCTTTGTGCACGCCTTGAAGAGAAGTTGACATACCTCAAATGATGATTGTGACCAGCTGTGTCAGCGCATTTTGAGAAGTCATCTCTAATCTAAGGCAACAAGGACTGACAAAATGATAAATCCTCCTTAATCTCTGCATAATCCTATCACATAATACATTATGTTTGATGAATCTGACATTTATCCTTTAAAATCTTTCAGTGCTGCTACTCCACTGCATCTGCTCTGTCATAGTCATCACTAAAATTAATGGCATGCCTGATGTTTCTGGTCCGTGCTACACTATTCCAAGTAGGGATTACTTAGTGTCCCCTAGTTATTTTGTAGCACACACAATCTGTTTGTAGCATGCACAGGCCATTACTTCCCTTTCACCACAAGCTGTAATCAATATTGCATGATATTCCTTTTTGATATCTTGGAGAGTTCCAGGATTTCTGTGTAGATGCTTCCAAAAAATGCAAAATCATCGGGATGTTGATTGGGAAAGACCTCAAAGTCATCTGGTCCAAACTCACTGTTGCTAACACCAGACCTCAGAAATCCCAGCCAGGAGTAAAGGTTGTTTATTCGATAAGCTTTTATCCTACTGTTTTTTAAATGCTGAATCATGTATACAGCCTTGTGCACAAATGCTAATGCTAAAAAAAATCCTTTTAAAGCCATGTAGGTCTCATTGTCAAATGAAACAATACAAGCATGCATTAAAGTTAAGCAGAAATACAATAGACATCACTATGAGAGGAAACAGAGTAAGACAGATACTCTAAGTGTATTTTCTTCAATACTCCATTGCTATTAGCCCAAGTTAAAAACAAAGTAATGGTCAGAATTAAAATGACACCTTTCAGTCTAAAGAACTAAAATTCTATATTGCAGAATATTATTTTTAACAGAATCTATAATATAAGAAGCCAATACTGGAATTCTTACATTATAAACATTTTTATTGAATGCTCTTTTCCAGTAAAAAGTGTGTAACATCTGATCATAGGCTTCACATTGTTTTTCTGTTAGCAAATGGTACCTGTATCATTTGTAAGAGTCAGCTGCTCTTAGTGCTACGAGAACTTCACAAAGGACAAGAAGCTCTAAGGAAGAAGTAAAGAACACTTGTGGATCTTATGCTAAGGGGTGCATGCATGGAGTTTAACTCTTGCACAGGCAGTGTCTGCTTACACCAGTGTTATTTTCCTGCTTTCAGCAACAGGTTCCAAGCAGCAGTTTAGCTGTTAGGGCTCTAACCTTATTTGCCAGTAGGTGGAGGTACAATTCTCTCTTAATAAGTATCTCCTGGAACACTGAAAATACGTTTTTTAAAGTAACACTTTAATCATCTGAGGGATCACTTTTTGTGCATTTTCATTAACAGCAGCTTAGCCATTTTGGTGATGCTAAACAGAACAGTTTTCACCCAGTGCTCATAGTATTATGTAGGAAAACAAGTGATTAACAGTTTCTTTTTAAATTATCTAGTTTGTGTATTCCTTGTTTCCCACACTGTTTTAGCTTTTAACAATAAAAAGCCAATTAATTGGCTTGTACTGTTACAAGCCAATTAATAAGATAACCCTTTGGACTGTTCCTGTAAACCATAGATGAATTTTACATTGACATCAATTTAAGTTATATCTGAGGAATAATTGTACAAATCAGGTCAGAAGAAAAATACAACCAGAAATATGGAAAATAAAAAGCCATTGAAAATAATTTGGTGTCTAAGAAAAAAGAATATATTTAAATTCAGATAACTGCATACTTTTAGCCCTTTACTATGGCCATACTTAAAACGGAACTTTTCTTGCACAGAAGCAAAATTGTGACTTTTAAATGGTTAATTTTTTCCCCTACAAAACAAAAGATGCTAACCAATGTCTATTGGTATCTATTATTAAAACCCTCAAGTGATATTCTAAAATCATCTTCTCATGAAATTTAATAATGGTTTGACAAAGATCAAAGATTAGTAAATTATAAAAATGTCATGTCTTTCTTTCAATTGCTAAGCTATTTCTAAATGCAAATATTTTGCATCCTATAATTCTATTGTGATGCTTTTTATTTCCCCTTATCCCAACTCCTATTAAACCATGAAAAAAACTTCTTCTACAAACTCATACCTGTTTCCCGCTGCACTGCCTGCTGCTTAGAGAATCTCTGTACTCTCTGTGATAGCTGTGTTTCTTCATATTTTCTAATTTTTCTCATTCATAAAAAAAAAATCTTTCCTTTTTATTCCCTGGCTTTAGTAACACTGAAGCTTCAAAATGCTTTGAGTATTTCAGAACTACTACTTTAACGCTCAGTCATCATAGCACTTACCTATACTGGCCATAGAAAGATCAGCTTCATCCTTTTTACCTGAAATACAATGACATGATTTTATCAGTAGTGTTGGTTGCAAAACTATAATGAGTAATTTTACCTCTCTCAGTTATTTATATAAAATAGCATATTCTAATTTATCTCATGGTTTTTTAATGCATGGGGTCAAAATAATTAAGGTAGATCTCATCCGAGACCAGATTGCTGCTTGTTTCATTGCTGCTGTACTTTAAATACCAAGCTGGGTTTCTTTTTCTTTTCAGGATTCCTTAGCTTTGTTTTACCTTTTTGTTTCTTTCCCGATGTTTTTGAACCTTTCAAGGTGGTCTTGCTGGATTTGACACTTTCTGACATTTTTTCAGATTTCTCTAGAGAAAGATACATATCATCAATAATTTTAAATAGACAATGCACCATGTATGAGTGAAAATTTGGTCCATGACTTTATGTAGCTTATCATTATAGTAATATTTTCATATGCAGCTAAAGGTATGTTTCATAATTTTAGATCATAAGTTGTATTTTCATATCATATGTAATAGATGGAAAGACTTCTTCTGTCCAGGGTGATTAAAAATGAACACTGATTGTCCGAAATAGTGACAGGTTAAATTAGGATAGAGGTTTCTCTTACTGAAAGCTAAGGACCTGAGCTAAAGTGAGAAGAGCAAGGGTGAAAATTCACCAGTTATAAATGTTTGTCCCAATGCTTGTAAGTGTAAATCATTACTCAGCTGCACAAAGCATTTCTATTGCCAGTTTATTTTTCAGTGTAGCTCTGTGGAGGACAAACTTGGGAAGAAGATGTATACATAATTAAATGTAGCAACCACACAGCAGGAGATGATACTGTATAGAAGGCTACTCCTGTTTCATTTGCTCTCCTTCGTCCCAATATCTGGCAAAAGGATTAGAACAGTAGTGCGGGAAAGACTCAGTTCCATGGCAAGAAGAAATGCAGTTCAGCCTGCCCACTGCTCAGGCCGGACAGCACCATCATGTGGGAGGTGCTCACATAACAGCCCATGGAACAATTAAATCAGGATGGCCCAAATTCTCTTAGAAGTATTAAAATTGTTTGATGTTAATATTGAAGAGCCAGAGGCGTTCAGATGGGATGAGGACAATGGGACTCTCACTTTGTTTGTGTCTTTCCTCTTCCATGTTCACACTTTTTAAGACTGTAAACTGACTGGGAGAGGAACCACTTGTTAAATGTCTGCAGAGCACCTACAGTATTTGGATGCTATTACAATTTTAACACTAACAAGAGGAAAGTGGATGCAGGCAGGACAGAAAGAACGCTGGCATGACATAACTATTTCTGATGATCTCTTACAGGAGCTACAGCCCGTCTGCCTGTGCACATGAACAGCACATTTACTGTCAAGATGCCTGAGGTGAAAAGGTGAGTTTATAAAATAAATGTTCTATATTGAAAGTTTCCTTATGAACAGCCTAAAATAGTGAGTGCTAAAACATGCTGTGGCCTGTGCATTTGCAATGTCAGTGGCATACCCAGACTGAGAAACTGTTTCACTGTTTGTAACACAGTTCTCAAATACTCCAGAAGCAAGCAATATAACCTTAGCTTCTGATCTGAATTTTAGTTTAGAGATAGCTACTGATGACAAGATATAGCCTGTTGGAATAGCCTAGGTTTGGAATACATGTTGACCTCCCATGAATTCAAGGTAAATTTCAGTGTTGACTTTAATGCGAGCAGAGTCTGACACTCTTACTACAATTATGGGGTTTTTTTCTTCAGTCCAATCAAAATAGAAAAATACGCTCTATAAAGCCTCAGACTCTTTTCTGTATCATAGTGGATCTTGCAGACCACAGGTGGCAGGCTGCATCCATGGCATGCTAGTGCATTTCTCTGTTGTTCAATCTCTCTTGATTATAGCAAATGCAGTCCCCTTCATTCGTCTGTCTGAAGAATGGTAGCAATTTAATCTTCTGCTTCTTCCAAAAAGCAATGATGATACCAATGCAAAGAAAATTAATGTTTGAGAATTCTGAAACTTTTGCTATGGGATGATGTTTTTAAAAACCCCACAAATCATGTATAAGGGATCTAAGGAGAAAGTTGGGTGTTTTTTCTGTCTTCATTCTCACAGTCTTTTTGTCAAATACAGGATTACAAATACTGTTAACATAGTTTTGTGTAACAGTCAGTATATTTTCATATATATATATAAGATATATTTTTATATATTTTCATAGATATGTATAATCTTTCAAAGGAGCCTATACAATACACTTAAATTACAGTTCTGAAACATTTAGGCCTACCTCACAGAGAGTGCATATCAATTAATATGGTTAAAAGAGACTAATTCTTCCTTATTTATAAAGGAAAAAAAAGTGCAAAGCTGTTTGTTATCTATCTTCTTGTATATTTTACATACAAAAATTGTGACCCATTTTGTAAATGGGTTCTGTGACTATTCTAATTTGAAACTAACCTTTATGCCTCTGTATAAGAGAGACACCCCTCCAGGGGAGGAGGTGAAGCCAGCTGCTGTAGAAATTAGTTGAAGGACAATATGAACCCTCTCATATATATTCCAGTCACGATGTCTTACTTCACCATTTCATAACTATGCACTGCAACAAAGCTAGTTTGGAAATTTTGAGTGAGTTCCTCTGAGCATCCTAAACTCTAAGTCACATGAATGGCTGAAACAGCGAGAAGGCTGAGATAAGTCACATGTCTACTTTCAGTAAAATAACTCACAAATAAAAACATCCCTTTCCTCTCAACTGATTTCAAGTATATTTTACCTATAAAAACAGTTAAAACGCTTGAAAATGGTCTCCCAGTAATCAGTTCCTCCTCCTTCACTGCAGGGATGAGGTATAGAGGTAGATGCAGCGCTATAGAGAGAAGGGCAGTGGTGGTGAAGCTGGTGTCAGTGCCTGGTGCGTGTATTTGCATTTGTTAATACAAAAGGTGCCCCTTTTTAAGGGTTGAAGATGAACAGAGCAGTCAGTGGGACTGTTCGTGCTTCCCTCTGGGATGCACAGGACCTCCCAGCTGGACTGCAGATAGAAAAGTACAAACTCCTTATCTTCTTTTACACTATCCCCAACACCCTATCGCCCCTGCCCGTTTGTCATCCTGTGGGCACATGATTGTCAGTGGTCAGGAAACATGGAAGGCCTGCAGAGAAAGCAAAGGCAGAGCTTCCAGAAACTTCTTTGGAAGCGTAACCAGGCCCACAGCCATTTACAAAGCCTGTATGCAAAGCTGGATTTTACACAGGAATATGGGAACCTCCAGGTGCTGCCTTCAGGACACAGACACACACTGAGAACTTTAAAATAGGTACTGAAGAGCAGCCTTTTGCACCTCTTCTCTTCCAAAAATGCATAAAAGAACAAAAGTCCCAATATATACGTTAAAAGCTACTATTTTCAGAAGTTACCTCTTAGTTCAGGGGTTTGCATTTTTTCACTAAATTTTTATAAAAAATACCAAATCCTATCAAGAAAGCCATGAAAAAATCAGTCTACATTAGCAAACTGTCTGAAAATATGACCAAAATGGTCTCTTAGGGATATTTCTATACTGCTTATTTAAAAAGGACTTGTCAAGACACACAGAGAAGTATTATGCCTTTCCATTACGTTTATGAAAATCCATGATTCTATGATTGAGAGGAGGTTGGAAAATACATTTAAATTAACACAATTTAAAAATTTTAAGAGTGCAAATGTATATAAAATTATAGCTCTTGAAAATCAATTGTCATAAATATTGCCATATATTTTATTTTTAAAAAGTAAGTAATATTTAGATTGCATTCATTATGTTCAGTCTAATTTTTCAGCAGTTTTTCAGTGAAACACAGTGTTACATTATGTAATTGCTAAAACCTGGGTAAATATTTGACAACTGTGTTTGACATTTTATAGCCTAGTTTGTTTACAGATGGCTCTAATATTTTGAACATTAGGCTTAAGAGAAAAAATAAGATTAGAGTGTTCTCCTAATCATTTAATGTACTGGAAAATTTACCTCTATAAACAAATCCGTGAAGTTGCTAGGTACTGCAAAATGCAAAAGTTAATTAGCTATCAGTTCTACAGAAGATGCTGTCTGATTTGAGGACACAGAATGATTCATTAGTTGTGTAATTGAACGATTTAAAGTCCAGTTTGTGTGCATTACTATTTTAGGACTGTAATTTACTATAATTTGGAATGACAGAAGAATTGGATGCATGTCCATTTTACAAAAGCACTCCAAGGAAAGGATCAAAACCATGTGCTACTTGCTTTTTTTTGGTTTTGTATCACTACCAAGCTAAAAAATACATTTCTGTTGATAAACATTTAGGAACTTGTTAAAAATATCATCTTGAGAATTACTTTGTCTCTCCAGAAATTCACATACAATGTTCCCTTTAATTACATTTATTCTATTTTGCTCTACGCAAAGAGGAAATAATACAAAATTATTAAAAATTATTAGTAATACTTGTGCATATTTGGATGCAACTACATTGTAGAGGTTGAAGGGAGTAAAGCTGAAGATCTTGGCAACTGCCAAATCATTTAAGCATATAAATAGTTCTATTTGAATGTACCTGGTTTCACACTTACAACTTTTCATTAAATCAGGCTTACTTGAACCTGGTGTTGATTTTGTTACTTGATAGAAACCAGTAGGTGTAGTTACAGTATCTGGGATGGTAAGTACAGTATGTGTAAAATTAAGTTAAGAATTAATAAGAAAGCCATAAGAGAACAAAATGGAAAACTTCATTAGAAAGTTGAGTAATACGGTGTTGTATTTTTTTCCTTTCACTCAAAGAGAAATAGATTAAGATTGGAAAAGGTATAACAAGGATGATTGAAGACATAGAACATGTTTTGTACTGGGAACAAACTAGGATTCTTTTTAGCCTGAAAAGGATATGATAGAAGTCAGTGAAATCACAAGAGACATAGAGAAAGTGACCAGGAGATGCTGATTCACAGTCCCAACACGAGATCGAGCTGGCATCACATGAGCTTATGGATGTGGAACAAACAACTAGGAACAAACAACAGGACTGCAGAAGTGTTTCATTGCACAATAAGTGCTTGAATTATGGAATATACTGCCTGTGGACAGGACAGCTGTCAGAAGCATACAATTTCAAAAAGTAACAGGGCAAACTGACAGATGAAAAATTGAGGGCTACTAAAAATAATGATAATACATCTGGCTGTAGAAATGAAACCACAAATCCAAGAAAAAAAGGGTGCAAAGAGTGGAAGTATGGCTTTACTATAATCTTGCCCGGACAGAACTTCTGGTATGAGCCAGTACAGCTGGTCTAGGTTATTAATATATTGTAACAATTTGGTTGGTACTTTAAAAGTTACTAAGTATGATACAGAAGTTGTCATAACCTGGTCCTGCCAGGAACCAAACAGTAACATATGTTGCCTTGTCATGACTTTTGAAACAGAAATGCTATATTGTAAAAATTTACATTAGATAAGACTTCTTTAAGGAGAGGTAAGAAAAATAATCATCTCGTCTTCGAAATGTGAGAGCTGGGTCGCTGGAACAAGGTCATGAATGGAGACCAGGGATGGGGGGTGTGGATTTGCGGGGGGTTTGCAGCAGCACGCGGGGGCTGTGGCAGGGCCGGGGAGTGTTTGCAGCCCGGGTCTGTCCCCAGCCCCGCTCCAGCCTTCGGCACAGCCCCGCCGGGGCGCGGGGGAAGGCGCTGCCTCGGGCCCGCTGGCAGTGCCGCGGGAAGAGGCGGCGGAGGCGGCTCGCTCGCACGGGGCAGTCGCAGCAGCCGCTGTGCCCTGATGGCTGCTGCCCGTGTGCTTTCGAGTCGGGCATCCTTCGCCCGCTTCCACAGCGCTGCCGGGTGCCCTTCGTGCCCTTTGCCCCCTACCTGCGCGGCCGCGGCCCCGGCTCGGCGCGTCCTCGCGGTTGTCACGGCGACGGGGCCAGCCGTGATTGACGGCTCGGACAGGCAATCAGCGCCCTGCTCCTCAAACCCGCCCCCGCGGCGGCAGCCGCAGGGCTGCGCCAGACACGAACTACCCGTCCCAGCATGCCGTGCGCGTGCGACGCGCCGCCGGCGGGACTCTGGGGCGCGGGGCATGATGGGGTCTGTAGGCGACAGGCGGTGGCAGTCCCCTCTGCAACCAGGCCACCCGCGCACCCCAGCCCAGGCATCGCTTCGGTGTTGTCTGCCGGGCAGTGCTGGGGCCGTCTCCAGCTGGGACTTAGGCGATTCGATGCGGTTTGTTAATATGAAGATTTTTATTCTGTTTCTTTTTATTTAAGATGCGTACAAATAATTTAGTTTGCCTTGCTGCAATGTAAAACACAGGAGCCCCGGAGCATCTTTCTCTCTGTGCGGAGCACCCAATGCTGGTCCTTGCTGCCACTCCGAGGTCCATCCACCCCTTCTTACGGTAAGCAGGAGGGTTCCTTCTGTCTTCCGTTTCAATCTGTACAGCAAGGAAGTTGCCTTTCTTAAAATGCCTGCTACTCTCCTTGTTTTGGTCTTGGCCTCATTGTACCTTCTCCTTTTATACCAGTGTTCGGAGTGGTACTTGTAGCAAGAATTAGGCAGCTGAAGACTGTATACAGTTAAAACCCGAGGTTTATCCTCTTGTCAGGCAGCAATGTCAAAGGGATTATTTATGCAGTGCAGTGGGACTGGCACAGACCCAAGGCAGGAGTCCGTTTTCTTTGAAGGTCAGGTAATAACTTTAATAGCTTAATTGTGTATAAGTGAAATGACTTAAGCACATCCACTGTACCACTAGCTGCCCCTCATAATTGCAGTTCTGTGACCTGAAAGGGATTTTTGGGGCTTTGTTTGTTTGGGGTTTTTTTATGACGGGTGTTACACAGCTATTTATAACACAAACATTAGTTCCCCTGGTGGAGAAGCCTAGGTCAATAAATCTGAAGCCGACATTACCATCCTCTAGGACGTGTGTTACAGTGTGGAGAGCCGCCCGTCACGTGCGGCAGGAGGGAGATGTGCAGCACAAGGTGTCAGAGGCCGCGTGTGCCGGCGTGCACAGCACAGCCCCGCATAGCCGAGCCTAGCCCGGCACGGCACAGCCCAGCCCAGGGGCCTGGGCGGGCTGGCGGAGGCCCCGGCTCCCCCGCCCAGCCAAGCGAAGCCGGGAGGGCGCGGGAGAGGGGGCGGCTGCGGGCAGCGGACTGCGGGCACCGCGCTCCCACGGCCGCCCCCGCGGCGGCGGCAGCCCCCAGAGGCCGGGGAGCGGCAGGACCCGTGGCGGGTGGCAGGTACCCGGGAGCCTTTAACAGCGGGGGAGAGGGGGCGGGGGTGCACCCTCGGGCCCCAGCCCTCGCCTTTGGGGTGCCACGGTAAAGGGGCGCCGAGCCCGGGAGGGGCAGCGGCCCAGGGGTGGGGATGCGGATGCGGGCGGCCCCTGTGCCATCCGCAAGGCTGCGGCAGCCCGCGGGTGTTGAGAGCCGCCTGCAGCGGCCGGCAAGAGGAGGGCGGCTGAGGGAAGGGCCCTGCCCGGCCCGCAGTGACAGCCCCGGCTGGGACCGCCCGGCTGCCGAGCCCCCGGCCCGGGCTGTGGGGGAGCACAGGCTGCGCCTGTTGGAACAGCGCCTCATGCCCACCGTGAGAGCCAGAAGTGGGTTTGGGGTTTTTGGTTATTTATTGGCTTTGTTGTTTGTTTTGTTGTTTGTTTTTTTAATCCAGCACATATATTGGCAGGACTATTGCAGTGTCAGAGTAGGGCTTAATTTTAGAAATGCTGGCTCAGCTGTGAGAAAGATGAGTGGAAACCACAGCATACTGTACTGTATTCTGCAGGACAATGGAAGTCCGATAAAACAGAAGCTGAACTTTTTAAAGCCTCTGTATGGGCCTGTCGTTAGTGTTAAACTGCTGACTCAAAACTTTTCTTGCCTTCCCTGGCAATTGGGGAAATTGAAGGTTTCAAATAATATCTGAAACAGACTGTTGTTTTGCTGTGTGCAGGGGCTGCTGGAGGAGACTGGATGTGACTGGGCATTTGTAAAAATCAATCTTGATGATGATTTTTTGTTTGTGTTACATAAAAACTATTCTTATGGAAATCAAAAATAAACTGTCTAATAAGGCACATCTTTATTGACAGTCTAGGCTGTCTTCTCTGTTTTTAATGTCATCAATCTTTTATCTGAAATAAATGTTCCTGGCTACCTCCTGAATATTTTATAAAGCCTTTATAAAATGTTTGGGCGTCAGTGAATTTAGTAACAGATCAAAATCTAAACATGCTGAATACTATGCAGACTAATGTCTCAAAACGTGTTTATAAGGTTCTCATCTAATCTTTCCCCCTCATACTCAACTCAAATGTGAGCCTCTTTGGCTAATCACGATTCAGTTACCTCTTGGTCTTTTTGGTTGGTTCATCATCGCTGTTGGCTTGCATTGGGTCTTTTATGGCAAAAGGAAAAGACATAATCCTGCCAAATGACAAGTTAATGCTCTCAGGTAATTTATCTGAATTGCAATTTGTCATGCTCCATCTCCATTTCCAAGAGTGAACAATGCTATTAGTAACATGTAAGAAAACCACTGCCTCTCTTGAAAATTCCATTTCTTTCAGGGGCTGGACATAGGTTTGTAGGCGTGGGGGAAAATACTAGCTGCAGCAGTAGATAATTTTTCCAGAAGAGTGAGTGCTCATGAGAGGCTTTTGGTGCTCTTCTTGAGTCAGGATGTCTTGCATGTAATGCTGCTGTTGTTAAGTGAGAGAGGAAGACGTTTTCAGGAAGTGACCCTGTAATTCCAAATGGACAGAAATTCCACCCTTAAATAAGTGTCCTGGCAGCCTTGCTGCAAATTTAAGAACTTGCCCAAATTTTTCTTGGAGTTCTGCAGAATGTGTGCAATAATATGAGAAAGGTCTGAAATTCAGTGTAAAGTGCAAGTGCCTTTCACAGAAGATAAACATCTTTGGAGTCCAGGTTGTTAGTGCAGACTGATCTGGTGCTACAATACTGATGCTTGCATGTTTTTCAACTGACAAGGAGTGCTTTTCTTTTCAGAAATGGAAAATCCTGAAGTGGGTGTGAGCAGCTGTGGTGCTCATGATGATGAAAACCTTTGCAGCTACAAACGACACTCATCAGTATCACAGGAGGGGCTTTTGGAAGACCAGCTTAGAAGGAAGCTAAAATTTTTCTTCATGAACCCATGTGAGAAATTTTGGGCCCGGGGCAGAAAGCCTTGGAAACTTGGGATTCAGTTACTCAAAATAGTAATGGTTACAGTTCAGGTGAGTACCTATGGAAGCAGGGACTCAGCCTATGGGAAGTCACATGAATGCAGGTGACATGTTATTCACGGTGTGGTGCAGAGGAAGGGAAAGAACAGATTGCAAAATTATCTTATTTGCATCTATGTAGTTTAGATCTTAGGTGGCATAATTTTCTCCTAAAACTATGGACTGAAAAAATAGCTTTCCAGGAGTACAGATGAAAGGAACCATGTTTAAGGGCTCAAGTTGACTTTTTACTTTACTTTTTTTTTTCTTTCCCATTTTTCCCCCCAGAGGATGGTATCCCTACATATCTGTTACTCCAATGATTGCTTCACTGTTGTGTTTGAGGGAAGGATAAGTTGCTTCTGTTTCAATATCACAGTGATAAGAACTGAAATTGGTGACTTTTTCGTGATGTTTGCTTATATCTTGCATATGGCATACAAACTCTTGCACTGAAAAAAACCTCAGAAATTTTTCCTCATGCTTCCTCTCACCCAGCCTTGCACCACAGATTTCGTATAAGACATGCTGCCCAAAACACAATTGTTTGTCTCAAAGTTCTGTGGTTAAGGCAGAAGAAGGTTTTTCTAAAACTTTTCTAATGCCTCAGATGATGATCCTTCAGAGTTGCCCACATGTGATTTCCCTTTATGGTCGTGCCTGTGGGATGACAGTACATGTATAGAAAGGAATGTTTTCCATGGTTGCATGAATGATGGCAGAAACTGCAGAAATAAGTGTTCTGCTGTGCGTCTGGCAGCATTTTTGTGTCCCTTACTGCTCTGTGTTTAAATGTGCCATCGTTCTCTGATTGCCATCTCTCCCATTTTGCAACTAAAAGTAAAATTTGATGGTGGAAGAATCCAAATAAGAAAGAAACTAGTGCTGATTTAGTATTTCCAGAGAAAATCTACCTGTAAGTAATTCAGCCTTAGCACTGTAGGTTTGCTGGTGTGTTCCTGTGTGCTGAGCACACTGAGCTTGCCTACAGAGCATTGCAGTATCTCTGTAACTGAGTTACCCTTATCAAAATCTACAAATCCAGTTTGCACCATGGCCATAAAACTAATCTGTAGACTACTGATTCAGACTTATCTGTGATGAGTGTCTTTGCAATACACCTGACACCAGATCTGAAACAATAGCCAAGAGAATTGTGAGCTCCCAGGAACAATACATCATGTACTTCTAGAAACCTTTTCCAATCTGGGTAGTAGCTAACAGAGTTTTGTGCTCACTTTTCATGAAGAGTTACAATATATTTTTTTTACCAGCTTCAGGTATTATCCTGTTACAAGCACAGCTTTGGTCAGTTATTCTTAAAGCGCTTTTCACTGAAACTTGATTGAGAGATGTTTGTTTTCCTGACTTGTCCTCAATTTGCCTTTTGTGCACGGGAGTAAGGACTTCAAAGTGGGGTCTTGTTAAGTCTAGTCCTGCCTTTTTGGCTGAGGAGCAATGATATTCCCTGAGGGCAAGTTAATTGACGCCAGGCTGAACTAACAAAGCACGTGTAACAGTATATAGGGAGCTCCAACTTGAGATGGTATCATTTTCTTTGTAAAAATTCAAGTCCTTGGCCAAGATGCTGTAAACATATTAAAGGCACATACTCGAAACGCACTGTTTCCTTAAAGTCAAACTTTCATTTGACTAGCTGTGAAATGGAGCAGCCTGCATATAATTGCCATGTGTACCAGTGAGAAAAAGACTGGCTGTTCATGAGACAGGGCTCATATGTTAATCTGGAAGCCAACTTTGTCTTTGAACAGGAAATATAAATGTCTTTTTCAGCTGGTGGTTTTTGGATTGAGCAATCAAATGGTGGTAGCCTTCAAAGAAGAGAACACTGTTGCATTCAAACATCTCTTCTTGAAAGGATATATGGACAGAATGGATGATACCTATGCTGTATACACACAAACGGATGTCTATGACCAGATATTCTTTGCAATAAACCAGGTAGGGATTGTCGCTGCAATATGTACAATATATATGATATTTGCCTGGGTACCTTTTCTTGAATTGAACTTCTGTGTCAATTGCTTAAGACTAAAGCATCAACTCGTTTAGGTTTTCTGAAATTGCTGGAGCATTGTACTATGGTGACGTTGTTAAAACTAATCAGTGTACTAGTTCTACACTAAAAACACTCCTTGGATCTGAGGCAGAATTCTTTGCAAGTAACAAATTAGGCTTTCTAGTAAGGATTGTAAAGAGAAAAACATAATAAGCAAAAAGGTATTTAGATCCAAATCCTGTACTTAGTGTTTTTGTCAAATATCTTAAAATATTTGAGGACTCCGCTGCTGTGTGGTTTAGGTTTCAGTTCTTTAAGTGCCCTTTGAAATAAAAGAGGTGGGTTATAACAGATCTAAATCCTTCTGGGTTTGCTTTGTTTTGTTATTTTTTTTCTCAGAGACAAACAGTTTTATTGCCATTTAAGTTGGTTTGTTTGTCCTGAACTTTAGTACCTCCAGCTGCCCAACATCTCTGTTGGAAATCATGCATATGAGAAGAGGGGAGAAGAAGAGACACCTCTGGCTGTTTGTCAGCAGTTCTACAAGCGAGGAATCATCTGTCCTGGAAACGATACCTTTGATATAGATCCAGAGATTGTGACTGGTGATGAACCTAATCTATTTTATCAGTTCTTTGGGAGGAGGGACCCTACATTTTTGATAAATTCTTTAAAAAACTTTACAGTACTGTATAGTCTTATCACACAATTTGTATTGAATTTACTATCAGCCAAAACTGGTAAGAAAAATACTGTGTAACTAATCTCTAGCCCTCACCTCCAGTGTCTAATGCCACAAAGAAGTGATGAACCTTTAGCACTGATGACCATCTAATACAAGTATTTGGGGCTAATTTTCAGGAGCCTTCCCTCTGAATTCATGATGAATAACTTGGCTAGTGTTCAAGGAAGCCAGTGTATTTGTCAGTTGGCTTCTCAGACGACTCCTCACTCAAGCGTGCTATCTTGTCTGGTGTAGCCAACAGCTCATAACAGCCTCGGGAGTGGGACAGGCAGATTACAGTTAAAGACCCTGATAATCCATGAGATATTGTTGTGAGTCCTTATCCATTCCAGACTGCTTGTACATTGAGCCAACGACTTCGTTAGACAACACAACAATGGGAAAGCACAATTTGAATTTCACTCTGGATTTCCCCAGGTGAGGAGGAAGGAACACCTCCTGTGTTGGGGTATTGGTGCAATTTCCCTGTGAAAGGCTAATCTGAAGCTCTGTTGCAGACTGGTGGCGGTTCAGCTCAGGTTCAATCTGAAGGCAATCAACCTCCAGACCGTTCGTCACCACGAGCTCCCCGACTGTTACGATTTCACTCTCAGGGTATGTGGAAGCCTGCCATGTGTCTTTCTGTTCAAAACCAGAAACTGACTTGCTGGTTTACTGCACACAGTCAGCACAGATATTTTCTGAAGAGTGTCGAGTACCACTGAGTCAGTGGTGCCAGATTACTCTGTTAGGGCTCAGTGTACCCTGTAAATAACCAGCAGTTGTCACTGTTGGAGGTTAAGCTTTGAGTGCTCCTGATGTGGTCCTGAAGTACTTGCTTGGCTTACAGCCACTTGTGCTCTAATCCATCTGAAGTATAATGAAAGCGTAAATCCCTTCTCTTTAGAGAGATGCTTCTGGGAAAGGTTGTTTTCAGATCATAGAGGAATGAGAATGTAGTTTAAAAGAGTTGCACCTAGTAAGCAGTTGATCAGGCAATTTGTGGCAAATAGATGGTTCATCAAGTTTGTCTTTTATTTTGACAGCATTTATTTGAAGATACTGGAGTTAGGCTTAAAAAAAATTATACTTAAAAGAGTTTTGTAACTTTTCCCCTAGGATAGTTTTTCTGGATCATTATACAGGCTTAGCGATACAGTGGGCTACATATGTAATTGTATAACTTTATAAAGACATGCACCTTTTTTCGTTTGTTTTTGTTTTTAATACAGATTGTGTTTGATAATAAAGCACACAGTGGAAGAATTAAAATAAGTCTAGACAATGACATAGCAATCAGGGAATGTAAAGACTGGCATGTTTCTGGATCAAGTAAGTGACATAAATATGTTCAAGTTTTCATGCTGAAATTTTGTCCGCTAGCACAATGTTTTATAACCTTTTTCTTTATTAAAAGGCGAGGCACCATTGACATACAATCTCTAGTACACGCACTCTAAATCTGATTATCCAAGAAATTGCTGTTATTCAACCTCTGATCTGAAATCCTGGGAATCCAGCCATGCCATTACTTTCTGTAGCAGTTCTCAAGGCTTGCACCATTGATAATGTCAAACCAAAATTTTTCCATGCCTCACTGTACATCCTTGTATCTTTTGCTACTGAACTTTAGCTGCTCATTTCTTAATGCAGGGTTGGAACTGTTCTAGCACCAGGCAATAGGACACATGATAGCGGTGGAAAGTTGAAACTGATTTACTCTTATTTCGGGACTTAGCACCAGGAAAGATAAGGAAGCATTGTTGCTAAGGCTTGCTGGAGTGGAATGGCTAGAAACACTTCTTACTGTTGCTTAAATGCTGTTTGCAGTTATTTGGCTATAACTGAGGTGCACAGTATGGTTAAATTTCTTACATAGTGACTCACAAGAGTGAGCCACCTTGTTGGCAGCTACTTGGCCTGGTCAAAACATCATCTTTTTTCATTAGCAAAAATAATCTATTTGGAAGTCAGAAGCTTTCCAGGACTTCAGAGTCCACGGTGCAATAGGATGAACCAGGTCCTTTTTTCTACTTTGCCACTTTCCCCGTTGCTATGCCTGTGTTAGGGAATTAAGAACAGGTATTTTTGTAAAGGTCCGGACTGAAATTAGTGGGGATCGAACCAGGTGGCTCCCGGAGCTCGGCACGCGGTGCTCTGGGCTCGCCGCCGGCCGTGCCAGCGGTGCCCAGCAGACGGCGCTGCCGGGGCCGTCGCCGGTCCCCCCCTGCCCCGAGGTCCGCTCTGGGTGACCCAGTGTGCTTCAAACTCTCTTCAAAACCATCTCCGGGGGTACCCTCCGTTATGTTCGGAAATCCAGGGAAGGGCAGGAAGGTAATGACTGCAGTTGCACACTAACAACTTGTTGCTGTTCTGCACTACGTGGCAAAACCAACTTAAACGGCAGCAGTGTAACAAGGAAGTACTGGGTGGGCTTTTTCTGAGTAGTGCAGTTCGTGAAGTCTACTTGAACTTCAGCAGCCCATTTTGTAGAATTGGTGCATGTTCTTGTAAATTTAGCACTTACTGGTTTGATTTTTTTTTTCTCAAACCACCATTCTTTTAGCATTAAAAATTTAATCCTTATAACTGTCTCACCTTGTTTTGGCTGTATACTAGGTATAAAAACAAACAAAAAGATTTGGTGCAATGTTTAGCATTAGGTGATCAAGAACGTGAATTTTAGTAACATAAGAAATGGAGAACTCATGTCTAACTCAATGTTGATCTTGGCTAGCTGAGCAGTAGTGCAGCTTATCTGCATGGCCCTAGTATGGAAAAACTGATTGTCAAACACTGGTCTGAGAGAGAAGATACATATTAAAAAGTCCTAGGATTGTTTAAAATTTTTTTGAGAAGTTCTGTCACTCCAAAGGCCATTCCAGTCCCTGTAAAATGATTAACTCTCACCTCTGATTCTGCAGGGCTGCAAGAAGCACCCACACTCTGGTATATTTTTGATGTGGTATCAACCCTCCTAAATTTACAGAAGTGGTATCTGTAGTGCAGGTGCACTTGTGTCTCTAATGAAAATATGTCAAATAAACCTTTGTGGGAAAAATGCTAAGATTTTTCTTGATTCAGTTGTATAAATATAGTTCACATCTTGATTTTTACTTCAATACTCAAGATGGTCAGCAAGACCAAATGCACTATAAACATGTATATTTTTGTTCTTGCAGTACAGAAGAACACTCATTACATGATGATATTTGATGCTTTTGTCATACTGACTTGTCTGGCTTCATTGATCCTTTGCACTCGATCAGTGATTAAAGGAATTTGGCTCCAAAGGGTGGGTATAACTCCTTCTTTGGAAAGCCTTGTCTTGTGTAAGCCTGACTAACTGTTTTCTTTCCTTCTTTCCCCTAGGAATTTGTAAGCTTTTTTCTATATTATTATAAGAAAGAAGTATCTTTCAGTGATCAAATGGAATTTGTCAATGGATGGTACATCCTGATTATGGTTAGCGATGTCTTAACTATTGTTGGATCAACTCTAAAGATGGAGATACAAGCTAAGGTAAGCCTTTCAGACTGTCAGATGGAAGCAAAACTGTTCCTGTCTCACGTAGAGACAGAAATCTCCTTAAATCTCTCAGAGGACTTTAGGCTGGCTGCACTTGCTTCTGACTAGCATGAAATTTTAAAACTCTATCTTCTCCTCCAGAATTGCAACTCATGCATGGTGTTTCTAGTAGCAAGACTTGAAACCTCCAAATATCACTCTATATTTAATTATGTAAATTATCTTTGCTACCTCTGAGGAATAAAATGAACTTAATCTGTATAAGTTTCACTGTTGACTTCCTCTCTTCCTCATTTATATTTGCTCATTTGAAGGATTTTTTCAAATTTAGCATCAAACTTTTGGAACTCTGTTTACAAGTGTTTAATTAGCAGAGTCTCTCTCCTTAAACATCACTTTGCTGCTTTCCCAGCTTCTATTTTCCAGCAGGTATGTAACAGTAAGCCATAGCAGGTTCTGGGCTTTCTCTTTCTAAAATAAACTTGATATGGACAAAACTCAAAACTTGGAAAACATTATGTTTTACAGAACTAGGGAAGAAAAATTATTATAATATGCTATCCTGAAGCGCTGTGATATTCAGATAATATTGTTCTTCACAAAATCTGTTTCAGACTTTGAAGTGTGACATTGCAACACAGGGGACTTTGGACAGTAGTGATGAAAGGATGGGTTTGAAATCCATCTGCTGACAGCTTGACTATCACAAACACCCCATACAAATTGCCCTGTCTTAACGTAGGACCTATAAACTCACTAAGGGTAGAAAGAAGCTGTGAGGAAGTTGGCTAAGATAAGAGATAGCTCCATCCTGCTTTGGGAGAAGCAAAGAAGAGAA
This sequence comes from Falcunculus frontatus, assembly GCA_013398115.1. Classification (NCBI taxonomy): domain Eukaryota; kingdom Metazoa; phylum Chordata; class Aves; order Passeriformes; genus Falcunculus; species Falcunculus frontatus. The sequence continues at coordinate 446,622 of VZRV01007601.1, forward strand.
CAAGATTGGAATGAGATCTTGCATTTGGGGTTCCTGTATCTTAAATTATAAATACATCTGGTTTTATATGTTTATTTTCTACAAGAGTATTTTACTAAAGCTCCTTTCTGCAGGTACATTCACTTCATTTTGCAAGCCTTGTGGACCATAATAACAAGATCTTGTTCCATGTTACTGTATAAAAGTTGTTGACTAACAAGTTCACATTACAGGAGCCTAAATTTGTTTCTTATCAAGCTCTAAAGGAATTATGCTGATAGAAAAGATTAGCCAATATCCTTTGCCAATACCTATTATTTATATTTTATTCTTAGGAGAATAAAAAGAGAAAATGAAAACCTCTTATTCAAGTAAGCTGCCACAATCCATTTCAGAGTAGAGCTGCAGTTCAGGAACAGAATATATGCTAACTTGGATGAAAACAGGCCAGTATGTATAGGTGGAAAAAACAGCAAAGTGCCAATAAATATAAATTCTGGTTAGAATTAATTAGAAGCTAATTAGTCTTCTCCTTGATAGCTTTCTATACCTTATAGTTCCCAAGTACCTAACAAGGTCCTCCTGAGTATTTATCTGAGCAATGCTGACAAGTCGTGCTAATTTTTACAAACAGCTTTTCCTACACACTGGAAGGACCTTCTTTGCTCTGTGTCATGTCTTCACTGTCCATTGGGATGCAGTACAGAGATTCCTAAGATGCTCTGAGGAATCTGTCAATGCAGATTCCAGAAGCAGTTGATGCAAGTCTGGAAGCAGCATAAAAATGTTTGCAGTGCCACTGCAGAGCTTGGTGAGCTGGGTAGAGAGAGGGTGTCTCTGTTTCTGCAGTGCACCTGCACTCTTGGCCTTGCAAATAAAGCTCATCTCGTTAGAATCTGTTTTACAAACAGCCATGTGTTAAGCTATGTGAAATGAGTTGCACTTGAAAGTGCTCCTGTTCTTTGGTGAGACCTCTCTCTAATGTATATTGCCTCAAACTAATTTCTAATTGGGAGAGTTTGCCAAAGGAAAAATGTTTCTTAACAAATCTTTGTAGTAATGGGAGTCACAATTTAGAACTTGGTTGTTACAATAATTTTTTTCCTTTCTTATTTTTTCATTTCTTCTCTTGCTTTTTTTCAGAGTCTGACAAGTTATGATGTCTGCAGCATACTCTTAGGAATATCCACTATGTTTGTTTGGCTTGGAGTCATTCGCTACCTAGGTTTCTTTCAGAAGTATAATGTAAGGATCTCCTGGGATCTTCATATTGTTGGTATTTATTCTGTTTGTTGCTATAAGAGGACTGGAAGAAGTATCTGGTTGAATTCTAACTGTTTGCATTGCTTTGTGCAGCTTCTCATCCTAACACTGCGAGCAGCATTACCCAATGTAATGAGGTTCTGCTGTTGTGCTGCTATGATCTACCTGGGCTATTGTTTCTGTGGATGGATTGTACTGGGACCATACCACGTGAAGGTGATGTACTGACCATGAAAAAAGACAACTTGAATAACAGAATGAGAGATTACTACTGTTATTTTCTAGTTCTCCATGTCAAGGCTTCCCTTAATGTAAAAATAGTGCATCTTCAACATGATGCTGCTCTGTTTGAGGAGTCTGACTTCCATGACTCAACCAGACTTTCCTCAAGTTGTGAAAGCTCCAAGTCAGAAGTGGAAGCTGCCGTGACTCCCAATCACATGCTGGTATTTTAAGAAATAATTTCCATTTTGCAGAATGCTGTTATCAGACTAAAACTCTGTAGACATTATGCTTATCCCTCTTAAAAGAGAAATTTGCTTATCTGAATTGAATGTGCATGTGTATAGGAGGTGACAAACTTTGCTTGTTCCTCAGCTGTTTTACTGTTTGCCCCTTGTCATCTCCTAGGTGTAGGCAGAGATCTGAGGCAGCCAGTCATCAGCTGTGTATGTTCTTCATGTACAGTCTTTGTGTCCAAATAAAGCAGTGACACATCCTTGTCTTCTTCCCTCCTCTCTAGTTTCGCACTCTGAACATGGTTTCTGAATGCCTTTTTTCACTGATCAATGGAGATGACATGTTTGCCACCTTTGCAAAAATGCAGCAGAAAAGTTACTTGGTTTGGTTATTCAGTAGGATCTACCTCTACTCCTTCATCAGCCTGTTCATCTATATGGTGCTGAGTCTCTTCATTGCACTCATTACAGATACGTATGAAACAGTCAAGGTAAGCACAGACTGTTCATTTGGAAAAACAGTGCAAGATCAGTGCTATCAAAACTCAAATCTCCCTCAATATTTTAACTCACAGTGCATGCCAATCTAAAGAATAAACATAATAACTACTTTTGCGAGTGCAAAGTGATGACATGAGGGTTTTTAATCCCTCTCTACTTTGTTTTTCTTATCTGTTTTTCTGCTCCAATGGAAGCTAAATATTTACTAAAAAGCAGTATTTTCACATTAGGTTCTGTGAATCTTCTCATTTCAGACTTGAGCAGTGTCTGAAAAATGGTCTGGGGAGAATTTGGATTATTGTAGGTTTTAGCCTTGTTAAAGGTTTAACTACGTATCAATTTTTAGCACTACCAACAAGATGGCTTCCCAGAGACAGAACTTCAGAGATTTATATCACAGTGCAAAGACTCACCAAACTCTGGGAGGTACAGGTTACAGGAGGAAAGTTCTGCATCTCTCTTCTGTTGTTGTAATGGTATGTATCTATATTAAAATTATCTATTAAGGTATATGCAAAAGCATCGCACTACAAAATGTCCCTGGTAAAATGTTTATGAAAAGTACTTAAATTTTGGGGGAAGTTGGGGGGGGGTGGGGGAAACCCACACAAAAATCCCAAACTATTTCTAATGAACAGAGCACTTCAGCAAAATGTCAGCAGCCAACAAATTTCTTAGAAGATGTGAGAGAATTTCCAAATTAAGAATCACTTAACATGTGAAGAATCATACAGAAAGTTAGATAATCTATATATTGACTTGGGAACCCCATATGTGTAATGTATAAGCATTAACATTTCCTGTACTCACTGAAACTGGCAGGACTTAGAGCAAACTCAGTGTTCTCTTATCCACTTTTTAATGACACCTTGTGCAGGTAACAGGCCTGAAACTTGGGGAGAAAATCAGCTTGTCAAGGTTTTAAGACAGCATGCAGTTTAAGATACTATCACAGCACTTGGAAAACATTGCCCAACTTCCGTTATGGAGAGAAAATGCTTCAGTTATTTGAAGTTGTGTTTCTTCAGGAATACTGGTTGCAGGATACATGGTTTATATTTAACCTGGCTGGCAGCAACTCCAAGTCTTCCTTGCTGAAGAGCCTTTTGGTGGGGGAGCTGTAAAATATTTGCTGCTTGATTAAAAAGATCAAAGGTGTTTGCAGCTCCTTGGTATTGGGCTTTTCTGGTGGGCTATATTGTTATATGCCTGACAGAATATATTTATGGGAGGGAGGAGATGGGGACATCTTTTGGAGCTCATCTGTGAGCCAGCTGCTGTTCTGACCGAGTGTCTTACTGGAGATAAAAGTGTGGGATGAAGCAGAGCAGGGCATCTTGCTCCTGGGTAAAGGGCATGGACACGTTAATATTTCCTTTTCTGCACACACCTCTCAGTTTAACCAGACAAAAAAGCCAGCATAAGGCGGGACAGGGTGGGGATGTAATAATTTTGCTACTGACTGTGCAGTGGGGATCAGGCATCCAGGAGAGCAGTCTCATGTTCACAATATTTTCTGGTGGTTCATAGCAGTTTCTTATCAATGAATGTCAAATTAGTAATAGTTCAGTTGCATTTTTAAGGCTCCTTGTACAGTGAAACTATTATTTTGATGCATGTATCTGACAACTTCCCCCTCCTCTCTTGTACAGGTTGTAGTGAACATATTTAATGGATTGTGGGAGCGTATCCTAGAGGTTTTAAAGCAGCACACACTGTAAGAACTGGACAATGGAGCTGGTGGAAAACCTTATCTCTGAAGACTTAATTTGCTTTTCTCAAAAAACAGTGTAAGCCTGTGGCAGAAGTTTATGCTAAACTTACAGACTTTATGATTAGACACTCACTGCTAGTTCAGGGGGCTTGGGGATGGTTTTTATTAGTTTTATTCTATTTGTTTCCTCAGTTAAATTGTGTTAGAATGCCAAGGGCATAAAAACCTGTCTGTGTTCACAGACTTGGCTAGATTATAAGAGTAGAATATAAATGTAGTAACTTTCAACTATAAGCAGAACTAGTGCTGGACAACTTCAGCTTTGAACACCAACCTAGCCCTCAGTACTGCAGGCATTATCTGTGGCTGACCTGTTATTGAATGAATGAAAGCTCACTAGAGCCCTCAGCATTTTTGTTTATTTGCACTCACAGTAAAAATAAATACTATGAAATTTGGTGTAATTTGTTTCTGGAGTCATTACAGTGAGTTGATACACAAGCCATTCAAATACAGCTGAAAGCATAAATAAATATTTATTTAAACAGAAGTACCACTGGATGTAAGTGGCAGTCTATTCTCAGAGAGGCTGGGATATGCCAGGCTGAACTGAAGTTTGAGGGATGAGTTGAGTGGAGAAATGTTCTCACGTATCAAGCACTGGGCAGGATCAGTTGCAGTCTTTAGCCTAACAGTGTTTGGATATTATGTTTTTAAAAGAAAAATCAAACAAAAGCACTTTCAAAATACCTATTTTTAAAAATTTGAAATCTTCCTCTGGCATACACGTCTGTAAACCTGAAGTCTAAACTAAGTTAAATACACAGGAGATATGTCTCTGAGTGTCATATCTCTCCACACTTTAGAAACTGGATGCTTCCTACCAACCTAATAACCTGCTACTGTCAGTAGCTGGCTGAAACATTAGCTGTTATAAAAGTTCAGTTTCAACAACTTAGTCCGTATTCTTTGTTGACTGTGATACCATTTAATGGATGCCTTATTTTCTATAGTCTATTCACTCTGGTAGCAGAATAGAAAACCAAAGGGAAGCATATTTTAGGGAACTTGCATTTGTGAGCAACATTGCTGTAGCTGTGTGTGACAATGTATAATGCTGCAGATGACACTAAACATGTTCTGTCTGAATGCTTACACATTGTAAATGTGCTACAATAAACACTTCCAGCTGCAGTAAGTATTGGGTGTGTCAGTATTCATCTTTAGAGTAAATATGTTGCCAGCTTAATATAGGAGCTTTGTTTTTTAAAGCACTATGCAATTTCTGGCATGAAACGGAGTGTGGAGTGTGTGAACTTGAATTTCCTGTAGTCATGATAGTTCCTGTGGACCCTGGTGAGGACCTGTTTCCAGCTGATGTTTAACAGCATTTCAGAATTTGCCATAGAAACAAATACTCAACTATTTAACCTTACACAAAAACACTCCTCAAATTCAGCAAAGGCAAACCAAATGCAAGGTGTAGGCAGAACAGATTATTCACAGTATCTGAACGTTGTGTGTACTGAGGTCCTTGTCTTTCAACACTCCATCTAAGATTGAAGACTTTTGAAGCTTTTCAAGAAGATGCAAGGCAGTCTTGCCTCGGAAAGCAAATATTAAGTGACTATGTTTTCTCTTGACACAATTAACTCCTTATGGATCTTTGACAACACACAAAATATAATGTGCACATCACTATTGTATAAAGTAAGTTGTGCAAGGAATTCTGACAAGGATGACAAGCACTTTAAGATCAACGAAATGCAGAAGGCTGATTTACATGGCTTTTTCATACAGAGTGAAGAGAAAGCTAAGATTAAGAATTTACTTAAAGTACAGGTACATTTTGTAAACAGCTATGGAATACTTTGTTTGCCAATACAATTATAAGGGAAGAGGTAGTCTGATTTCATTTAGAAATGGGGCAGAACATATGCTTCGTCACTGTTAACTTATTAAATTGGCAGCAAGTTTCAACAACATTTGACAGAGCTCTAAAGCATCAAATTATTACAGAGTTTTACAATAGCAGAGAGAAAGCATGTTGATAGAAGCCCACAGAATGAGCATGAGGCATGGAAAGCTATGAGTGCCACAAAGCAGGGAAAGATAGTGTGTACAGATTCTTTATTCTTAATACAAGTGGAGAAGTTCATCACTGAAGACTGGTGTCTATTGCCTGAAGTGAAGCATGTTTTGCAGTGAAATCCCTGGTAGAGTCTTTTAGTGATGACCTGTGCTTGTGCTTATAGCTAAAAAGTCAATCAACTGAGATGCAGAAATTAACTGGAAAACCATGGTCTGTGTTACTTCTGCTGGACTCCACAGCTATTAATTTAGCATTGCTGGCAGTTGTGTGGGTTTGGGGAGGAAAGAGTTGATGAATTAAAAGATGCCTTCCAACAGTAACAGGCAGGGGCAGACTGTGAAGCCAGAGGGAAGTGCTGTCTAAAAGGAGAAGGATGTTTAAAGCAAAGGATAGGATGGGGTGAGCAGAAAAGAAGGGACAACTGCTTATAAATTTAGCAGGGCAGCAATTGTATATTTCTGGCTACGGGTGCAAGCTGTTACACTGGGAAAGAAAAACAGTATCCTGAAAGGTTACTGGCTTACGACTGCTCAAAATGTCCAGTTCTGACTGGGAAAACAAAAGCTGCTTGTATTATATATCTGATACTTTCTAACATTACGGTATTTTTAGGAAAAAAGCAGGCACTCAAACACGCACTGTTCACTCTTTGTGCTACTGCTGACTGCCTAAGTGCTTGCTTGTCCAGGTTTCTGACCTGCTTGATACTTGGTGTTTAAGATCTTCATCTGCCCGAGTACTGTGCTCACCTGAGAAGAAGTGAGTCAATGCTGTGTTTTCTAGCCTGCTGGCTGCATTTGAGATGAAGTACAGCTCTGCCAGATCTGTGGCTGCTGCTGTTGTGTATGTGGTGAGGTTTGTTTATCTTGTCTTACCAACATATGATGTGCTGGTTACGGCCTTGCAGAGCCGAGATGTGTGACAATGATCTTATTCCTAAAAACCACTTGTGACTTCAGAGTATCAATGATCTCAGCATTAGCAATGCTGGTAGCACATGTGAAGCTGCATCCTGGAGACGTCGGTATCTTTATGTTGATACAATCAAGCAGGCACAGATAGAACTGTAAAATGCAGGTAGGGAGAGCAAGGAAGCAGATAAAGCATCTTGTAAACTCATGCTTAAATATGCCATCCTAAGGAGAACAGGGCTTTCAGCTCTGACCAAGAAGCTGTGGAGGGGTAAGAGATTTTCTTTGTTCTGATTCTCACTGAGCTCTGGAAAGTCACCTGAAAACACATTTTCATGAGTCAGTATTTCCTCATGAAAATGTTGCAGGGTGCTAAACTGGGTAACAGCTGTTTTCATACCGAGGCTTATTTCAATGCCAATGTTTTGCATATACAGTTAGGGAAAACTTCTAGTTTTCAGCAGTCCAGATCTCTAAACCTAATGAAGTTACACTGAGAGGAAGAGAGGTGAGGCCTTATTGTTTCTAAGTCTCTATGTTGGATTGAAGCACATTCTCAAGGGAAGATAGATGGTGTGCATGCAAAAGAGTAAGAAATCAAATTCAGATATGCTCATATCTATCCAGTATTAAAACGCGTAAAGACATAATTTATCTGGCAGATAGGGAGGGACAGGAATGGAAACAAGAAGCTGGATGACACACAGACCCTGCTGTAAAAAACCAAACCTGTTGCTGCATCTGTTGGGAGCATCTTTCTGCCTCAGGCAGTAGCTAATAGCAGAGAAAGTCTTAAGAAAACTTTAATGCATGAGCTGACACAGTACTCTTGCAGCTAATGTTGAGAAACTGCATATGGATGTTTGTCTGGGCTTTTGTTCCTTCTTCTCCCGTACACAGTGTGACCATAACCAAATACAGCATCATCTGAGAGCATTATGTAAGAATCCTATGCTGCCCATGCTTACTGTGTGGGCAGGTAGAGAGCTCAGTTGCTGCAATGATGCCTCTTATGAGTCTACATTCTGTTTTGAACACCCTTGTTTGAAGTAACTGCATAAAACCACATCCTCTGAGGAACTAAGTTCCTCTTGACCTGCAAGACAACCAACTCTGTAGTAGCTAATCTCACCTGCAGTCTTCCCTGCACGTAATCTCCATGTCTACAACTACTAGTTGGCAGTAAAGCAACTACTGTTATCACAGAATCAGAGATTATGCTGACTTGGAGGGGACCCACAAAGATCATCCAGTCCAGCTCTCAGCCCTGCATAGGACCTCCCCAAGTGTCTCATCAGCCCCGCAGGGGATATCCCCAAGAGTCACACCACGTGCCCGAGAGCACCGAGCCTTACTCCTGCAGCAAGAGCCCGCGCATGGGGCAGCGGGAGGCAGCGGGGCAGGGACAGGGACAGGGACAGGGGCAGCGGCAGCCGGACCCGGAGCCGGCCGGGCCGGGCGGTGCAGGGCACGTGGGCGGCGGGCGCCCTCCTCCGCCGGGCCCATAAAGGCGGCGCGGCCGGCGGGGCAGGGTGCGGGGTCCGGGCCGCTCCGCCGGAGTCCGGTCCCGTTCGGGCAGCGGCCGAGCCCCGCGGTCCATGGAGATCCCCCTCAAGTCCCTGCCCGGCGGGCGGGCCGCCAGCGGGTGAGCCAAGCGGGCCGGGGTCGGCGCGGCGCCGAACCCTGGGGTCAGCCCGGCCGGCGGGCAGCGAGGTCAGGGTGCTCCTTCGCCAGCGGCTGCGGCCGGGCCGGGCCCATCTCGCCGCCGGGGCTGGCCGCGATAGCACCGGGGGCACGGGGAGGGCGGGGGAGCCGCTCGGGAGGGCGCTCCCGCCGCCGCGGGGAGCGGGCACAGGTGGGCAGCGGCGCAGGTGTCGCAGCACACTCGTATGTCGGGCTGCTGCACAAGGTAGGTCCTGCCTTCCGCCGGGGAGGGGGAGGCTGCCCGGCCGGCAGAGGGGCAGCGGAGCGCTCCGTCTGTGCCCCGGCTGCGGCCGCGCCTCCCGCGGCAGCCAAGCGGGTGGTGACAGTGTGAACTCTGCACGGGAGGGCTTTTCCCTCCATTTCTGACAAGTGCGAGGCGATGCCGTCCTCTGGCAGAGTGCTGAGCTTAGTAGAGATCGGGAAGGTGCAGCTGGGGTTGCCCAGGCTCATATGTAGAACTCAACTCAATGATTTTTTTGTTCCTTTTTTTTCTCCTTCTTGCCCCCTTAGCACCCTATCAATCGCGTTAATACGTCTTCAAGATACAGAGCTCAAGTAGATAAAGGTTGCTGATACGGAGTTCTGATGGACAGTTAGTGTCGCTGCAGTAGTGAGTTACTCACTAAAGAAAAAGTGCCTGTGCTCACTTACTAGGAGCATTTTAGCCACTTGATTCAGTGGTGCTTTTTCTGCTGGGTGAAGAGCTAAGCATTACAACTGTATTTCTTAAGTAGGTAGCTGTAAATTGTAGTCCTTCCTGTTGAAACCTCTTTCTTGAGTGGAGTGTTGAGCTCTAAAATGCCTCGCTACAAAACAGCCGAACAGCAGAGTGTCCTACCAGCTACAGCACTGAAGTGTTGGTTATAGGGATGCAGCTGTTAGAAGTGAGTTAGTAACAGTTATTATGTATGAGACACATGACACCTGAATGCGTACCTAAGCATGCATAGTACAGTTAGTCTTCATTCACAAAAAACTTAGTTGTGTCAGTGCTTCACAAAACATACAAAGGAAACCTATTGAGCGGTGTTAATTACACTAGTGTGTCGGAATTTACTGTTTCATTGCTCTGTCTTGAGCTGGGTGCTTTGTTTCAATTAGTTTTAGATTATTAGGCTAATAACCATGTGGTAGAACTCTATGGTTTGTTTTAAATATGCTAAGTCACTGTTAATCTCTTGGAGCTTTTAAACTTCTTTAATGCTTTGGTTGAAGGTTCTAGTTCTGCAGATTTAATGTGGTCTATTTGGATGTAATTTTTAATCTATCCTAGAAATTAATGAATTGAAAAAGAGTTGATGTATTTCACCTGTTTCCCTGTTGCCTGTTTCACCTGTTTAAGAAATGAATTATTTCTTAAACACTACACCAGAGAATGCCTGTTTTTTATTGTAAGAAAGTCCAACAGTGATACAGGCTAGAATCTTGGATCTTCCTCTTAAGCTGAAAAAATGCGTTGCTTTCTTTGGTGGAATTTCCTGCTTGTAGTTTCTACAGTTAATTAATAAAGGGAGCTAAAGACATCAATGAAAATAATCCCTAGCCATAAGTGAGAGTTGCATAAACATGGAAGTGTTGTTATTAGCCAATATAAAGTTTTTGGAATAGCTGTAAGGTCTTGACACGCAACTTTGGAGTAAACTATTATGTCTGTCGTGGTATTTATTTGAATATTAAAAAAATAGTGTTTGTTATAAAGTTTGCTGTTTGCTTTTGTTTGGTTTGGAGTTGTTTGTGCTTTTTTTTTCCTTTTTGTTTTTAAAGATTTGTCACTTTGGATATGCTTTCACAGGAAGCTTAGGGGAGGATTTTGCTGAAGTCTTGGTGTGGTTCTTATGTCATACCTTCATGCTTTGAAATTTGACCAGATTTAGCTTAACCCTGTTCTGTTTCCTCTTTTTTTCCCCCCCTCCTCCTATCACTTTCACTCTGGGTTAGCTCTTGTTCACTGTGTACCCACACAAATGCTTCTGCCTGTTGAAGAGAAGCTGGTACAGGAGCAGTGATGTCTTTGGGTGTCAATGCAAGATTGAAATTTGTCTGTACCTGTTTCCTTAATCAATGCTCACAGCTATAATTATCACACGCTCTTCTGTCAGGTGTGTGTACCTTTTTCAAAGTTTTTGTATCTTAGACATTACTAAAGCTAGTCCAGTATGTTTTTATTATAATTTTAAATAGGGATGCTGTCCACAGTTTATTTTTCTTGGAAACTTCTCGTTTTTTTCCTGCTTCAAAAACCAAAATCATCTTGCCTCTCATCATCTTCATGCAAGATTGATTTAAGGCTGTGTAGGAAAGATAACTTTTGAGCTTTTAACATTATAATAGATTTTTTGTTTTCACTTCCTCTTCTGAGGAAACACCACAGTGTCAGCTTTACTGTGCTTTTTGAAATGAAATTTCTCTTCTTGTGGGACAGCTGGTTCTAGCAAATCAAATGTGCTTTGTGATCTACAGTTTGAACTTAAATACCTGTGCACTTCGGACAGGTGAGGACACAAACAGTAAAAAAGAAAAAGTATTCCAAGTATCTGAAAACTTGGAATCAATGCTTTTGGTTTTGAGCCTCAGACAAAATGTTATCCTTTATAAAATTCAGAATATCAGGAATAATATTCTGAATGGTAAATGGGACTGATAATCAGCCAGTGTCAGGGATGATCCTTTTAACATGTAAAGAGAGGAAAAAAATTACAAGTTTGGTTCTGAACTGTGTGTGAAGTAGGAAAGGTCTAAAAATTTATGGCACTGGAAAACAGCATCACAATGATTAGATGGGGAAAGTTTTTTCAATGTCCCATTCAGTTGAGAAGGAGAAACTTAAGGTGATTTAGGACACCCACAATAACAGTCCACTGTGCTTGGTCCTCTGATTTTTACACGTCCAGTCATTTAAATAAATAAATGCCTATGAATTTAGCCCTTAAAGCTGCATGTTCATAACAGAAGCGTGTGTAAAGCCTGCTCTGGTTTAATCTTTAAGACACCTTTTTCTTCTGGTAGAATGTGGTTATTCGGACAAATGTGTTAACAGTGGTCCCCCTTTGTTTCAAATGGATTTTTAAGAGAGTAATAGCAAGTCTACATTTCTTTCTATTACAGACCCTCTTATTTAATGCCTGTTAATTATTTGTTTGAATGCTGTGTTTTAATGATCAGATGTGTTTGAATGATTTTTAATGCTGTGATCACAGGGAAGTATTTTTGCGTTTCGGTAAAATAACCCCAAAACTATTTTGATCCTTTTATGTCATGTGGTGATCTGAGATGAAACTGCAATGAGGAAATTGTCTGCCAAAGCATTCTGTTGGTTTCTAATTAATATGTTATTTATGGCAGAAATAGGATGACTCAGTCAGATTTAGATCTAAAAGAGACGGCTTTGAAAGAGGATTTGAAGTTTTACTTCATGAACCCATGTGAAAAATACAGAGCAAGACGTCAGATACCATGGAAACTGGCTTTGCAGATTTTGAAGATACTTATGGTTACTACACAGGTAATCCTTTATTTTTACTCTTAGAGTAGCAATGATGTGCAAGAGAAGCAGGTCTGTGCTTCTGGGCCTTTGCCATCTCTGGATATTTCTTACTGGCTTGAACTTCCCACTTCAGTCCATAAAGAAGAAATACTATGAAAGGTGTTTCAAGGGGGAAGAGTAACATAAACTACAAAAGCCTCCTGGTGATTTTTGGGCAGTGTTTGACCAGGTATTTTGCCATTTTTGGCATAATACTGTAAAGCAGATTAATCTTCCCATTGAATTCAGCACTGTCTTCAGGCTTCTTGTCACAGTACTGCTTCTTGTTACATTCTTAGATTAGTTTCACCGGACTGTTTCAAAAGTGGTATTTCCTGATATCCAGTCAGAAAATTGAAAGGTACATGTTCAGTGTGAAGATGCTATGGTTTCTGATGATGATGGGATGACTGGGCTACAGGAATTGGATGTGCCCCTTGCTTCCATCAAATAATGCATTTGAAAAGTTGAGTACTGTTTGAGAACGTACATGGAGGCAAAGAAGAGGGTGTTTTTAAACTGCACTGGTATCACAGTGCAGTTGGTTATTTTACAGTACACTAATAGTGACTGCATGTGGAGGGAAGCAAAATGGGACACACGTATAAGTAGAAATTACTTCTTCTGAACTTTTGAAATGCGAGACTCTGACATCTGACAGTTTGCAAGAACAGCTAAATATTCGTGCTGAGTTGTGGGATCCCTGGTTTGTGTTTGAGTTGCCTGCTGTGAATGAAGTGGAGCACAACCCCAGCTTATGTGTGCCTGTGTTTTATTGACTATGGCAGGCACTGTGGCCCCACTTGGCTGGGGTCTGGCTGCTGCTGAGCTGTGCCCAAATCCTGACAGGCCTCTCTCTGCAGGCGGGAGTGGGATGCAGTGGTTGGTCTGTCTAGGCAAAGCTACTAAAATACGTGATCTACACTAGTGGTGGCACAATTGTGACCTGTAGAGATAGAGTTGATGGGAACGGGGATTTTATTAAAGGGTGTGGGGGAAGGAGGTGGTGGGCAGCGTGAGCACGGTGTAAGCTGAAGGGAAGGGTTTTCCTGGCTTTCTTTACTGGCAGCTGCACCTCATATGTGGGTTGTTCCTCTTCCTTCAAAGACAGGACACTAAACTTTGCATGTGAATGATGATACAAAACGCAACTTCACGTGTCTCTGCAAAGGTTCAGTACTGCCATCTGTCCCAACCTACTGACTTCAGTTCTTGGGGCTATCGCTGCACATGTAATTTTTCTGTCTGCTGCCCCAGTCTCCCACTATCCTTTGTGAGCAGAAGGGGTGCTCTGCTGCTTGCTTTTCAAAGGCCACAAGATTTTCTGGACTGCTGCTTGAGACTTTTCTTGTCAGCCCTTGATTTTGCTCAGATGTCAGGCCTATAGTTGGGGTTGGGGGATATCCTCCTGCTACTGTGCCTGTGAAGAAGCTTTTGCTGAAAAACCAAGCAGTTTCTAGGCTCTGTTTATGTTTTCCTTGGTGGTGGCGGTGGTAATGGGAACATCCATGTGGCAGGGGAACACAAGTCTTCAGTAGTAACTCTGATGTCTGCTGTTCCTTCTTGTTATAGCCTCCTGGCTCAGGCAGGGTGATGCTTTTTATTGCTGTAGTGTCCCACATAGGTTTGTTCTAATCCTATGCCATGCCAGAGGTAGGAAAGGTGCAGGAATTTGTCCACAGTAAAGCAGAGCATTTCAGGGGTAGCAGGTTGTGCTGTTAAGTTAGCTTGTCTGCCATTTGCATCCTCCGCAAAGGTCTTTCAAATTCCAGTTAGAATTGTTGGTCCATGCTATGTAAAAGGTGCATGTGTTGTAGCTGTCTGTTCAGTTGCTGCACTTCAATTACTGTTTCTCTTACCCTGCATGTGATAACCTTGGCTTTGGTACTCTTATGCCATTAGTTAACAGGTTCTCTGCTCCTGACATAGCAGAGTTACAGCAACAAGCACCTCTCTGTTTTGTATTTACTGTAATTGAAAGCTGTTTCCAAAATGCTGCTGCTTGACCACTGTTCAAAATTCAAATGTGTTTCTTTTTTTCCTCTTGTCAGCTTGTTTTTTTTGGTTTGAGTAACCAGCTGGTGGTCTCATTCAAAGAAGAAAACACTGTTGCTTTTAAACACCTATTCCTGAAAGGCTATTCTGGAACTGATGAAGATGACTACAGCTGCAGTATATATACACAACAGGATGCTTATGATAGCATTTTTTATGTTATCAATCAGGTAAGTGTGAGTGTGTGTTTATAAATGTGTTAAAACTGAAGCTACAAATATAAACTTCTGCTAAATTTCTGGTTTTCTGTTTCTATTCTTGGATTTCAGTTTGCTCTTTCACTAAATCATTGTAGGTGGGGTGTCCTGAAGTTTGTGTTGTAGGTGAATTTTTGTCTCTTGGAGGTGAATTCAGACCAGAATTTTACTCAGGTAGTTCTTAATACCAAAATCCAGAAAATTTGAAAATTGGTCATCTTGCATGAACTGGAATCTTGGTTTAGGTCTTACTTTGAAGGCCTGTGGGCCTGAATATACCTATGCATGGTATTAAAAAAAATTGTCCTTACATCTCTCCTGAATTCCAGCATTGTAGTGAGTGCTGGAGGCCTCAAAATGGGGAATATGGTACTTCAGGAATGTAGGGGCATTCACCCTGGTTAGGGATGGTATTTTAAAGAACAGTCCCTTTACAATTTTTGGAGAAAAGTGAATAAATCTAGGATGAAAATTCAGTAAGTAGTTTTGTATTTAACATTTATACATTTGGAAGTCATGAGATGAAAGACTCTGGAATATGAAATGTCTCTTGTGTTGGGAATGATTGTAAGCCCAGAAATTATTAACGCTGGGTGGATAAAAACTGGCTTTAAACCACCTTTCATTTTCACTGGCCTTGGCACATGAGCTCTGCTGCTTGGATTAAAGCAGTGCTGCCCCTGCAGCTGTGCCCAGCAGCACCTGGGGGTTGCAGGGCTGCGAAGGGCCAAACCTCATTCTCAAACACCCACTCATGGGGGCTTGATACTCTCCTCTCTTCTCCTCTAAGCCACAGCAGAGCCACCAGCAGATCAAATGTGCTGGAAAACACCCAAGGCTCTCATTCCTGGCACTTTAAATGAATGGTGAAGTAGTTTTCTCAATCTTTCTTTGAACTCTCAATATTGCTGCTGTTTCTGCAATACACTGTGCTTTCTTTTTTCTTCCTTGCTTGCTTTGTTTCACTTTCCTTCTTTTGTAGGCACTAAGGCTGAGGTGAAGTCCAGATAGAAGACAGTAGAGAAATAATAGCTTTATATCCTCAAGGATGAGCCAGGCATCCAGGAAAAGGTCTCTTCATAAAATGTCTGTGTGGTATAAATCATATCCTTTAAGGAGATTTTAATTGTGAAATATGGGTTCTTTAGTGTCCTGTGGAGTTTCTGAGACTTTTATATCACATGTAAGAATTCAAAAAGCATGCCTTCAGGTGAACATTATGACTACTGTTGCCTTTTTTTTTCTGTCTTTAGAGGGTGCCTTGTGGGAAGAGCCAATCTAGATGACTCCTAAGCTAAAATTGTGCACAACAAAGCTGGAGTTGTAAAAATTGAATTTTAGCCTTTGTGTAATATAGCACTGGGGATATTTTAACATTTTGGAAAAAAATCCCAAACAGACCAGCAACATAAAAACCCAAACATACTTTGACACTTGGAAGAGTACCCAGGTTTCCCCTGCTTCACTACTGGGTTCAAGCTGAAGTTTCTATTATGAAGCGGCTGTGTGAAGTTGTTACTCTTGTGCTCTGCCCTCTGGCAGAGGGTGTTGGACCAGGATATTCTGCTGCCTGCTCTGTCTGAGGCTGCTTGGAAATTTATAAACAGGAATTTTGCTTTTACTGTTTCACAGTGTAGTTTGAAAGTGGCATGTGGGCAGCCCAGCCCCTTGTGCTGTGCTGTCAGGAGGGCAGAGCCTGAGAGCACACAGGGATGGGGCACCAGCTGCTGCATGCAGTGATCTGGAGATGTCCTCGGTGGGATGAGCGGCTGTGACTAACTGCTGTTTCCACTCACTTGACCTGCCTTAGTCAGATGTGGCTTCCTTAGCTTGCTCTGAGTTCAGATATTGTTCTGACAGGGTGCAGAGGCCATGCTTTACTCCTGGGCTGTCCAAAGTTGTTGCAAGCTTAGCTGTGTACTCGAAGTGGCACTGCAAGGCAGAGCTTTGGACAGAAGTGTGGTAGTTTCTGTTGCAGTTCCAGCTCTGGACATGGTGTGTGGTTGTTGATGACTGGTGGGATGTTGTGCCTCGCAAGATGGGCTAGTGGCCATAATGCCTACAGGAAGGGGGAAATAGGATGATAACGAATGATGCATAATAAAGAAATCCATGTTGAAGGGGAAAAGGGACTAATCTTTATCAAGGGCAGCTGAACAAATTTGTAAGGGATAGGAAACCTTGCCTGACTTCCCATGTTTACTTACTTCAGGCCTCCAAGAAAGCTAAATGCTTTCTTGAGAGCAGACCACTGCTGTACACTGCCCTGAGCTCTTTTGCTAGGTGAGGTAATGATAAAAACTAACAAATTACTATGTGTTTATGCCTTCTTCCCCAAAAGGCCATGGGTCTGTCTGGCTTCTCTTGGACAGTGTTAGCTGTTGGGAAACTGAGCTGGCAGGCAGCTGCCTTCATGGTTAGTCATTGATCTAAGCTGTTGAGGAGCCAAGGGCCACCAGAAGAGCTGTGCCCTGGGGGCTTGCCTCACTTGTGCAGGACTGGAAGGTGAGTCCAGGGACCAGAGGGTATATCTTGCTTCCAGCAGACACCAAGGCTGTGTGGAAAGCAAGTCAGGAGAGGACTGGCCCGGAATGTAGTTCTTGGTGTTGCTCAGGGCTGATCCGTGTTTGGACAATGCTTGGTTTGGCACAGCTTTATTTGCTTCCACTTTCAGTCCTTGCTTTCAAGTCTATCTTGCAAATGAAGAAGGTGGCTTGTGCCATATTTTGGAGTAAGTGGAAAAAGAAAGTGCCTTCCTCACAGGCATGTTTTCAGCTGCTTCTGTGCTTGTGTAAAGCAGGCAGGTTAAGTTACTTTTGGAGGCTGCTCGAGCTCTGTGTGTGTTCCCTGGTTGCTGGTTGTATAGAGAATGCATGGCTTCCCCCTTCTGTAGCTGTACAGGGAGCAGCTTTGCTTTTGATCTTGGCGTGGATTTGATAAGAACTGTGATGTGGATCACATGTAAAGCGATCAAGTTTCAAGTGGTGTGAAAACTATCACCTTCATGAGGTGAAGACATAAAATATCCCTGGGGGGTGTGTGGTTAGCAGCAATACTGCACTGACGTCTCTGCCAGGCATCTAATTAACAGCTGTCTGATACCTGGGTGATCATTTGCAGGCAGCCCAGTAGGCCCAGGGCTCCCAGCCGCTGTGTCACCAGGATGCTGATCGCTACTAATTAGTGGCCAGCATCCCTCTTGTCTGTAAATTGAGTGGGAAGCTTTAATGTGAAAGTTAAAGTTGTTTTTTTTTTAATTTAAAAGCCTGTATTGATACACATAACTTTGAGGTTTCAGTTTACTATCTAATGCAATAAAGACAACTTTCTCCAACTTCTCTTTTTGTTTTTAAACTAGTACAGGCATTTAAAGAACATATCCCTGGGGACTCTTGGCTATGAACATGAAGAGTCAGGTTTAAAAATCTGTAAACAACAGTACAAGAGAGGCACAATGCTTCCTTCCAATGATACACTGAACATAGATGTTTCTACTGAAACAGGTACAGTACTGTTGTACTTAAAATGTCTTTCTGTGGAGTACTTAAATTCTAATTCTAAAGCTTAAAACCAATAGCTTTTTGTGTGGCAATCACAGGAACATTACCATGCTTCCTGCCTATTTCCCTCTTGGTTTTTAGTATCTGTCTAGAAATGACAGCTGTGATTATAAGAGGCTCTCTTCAACCACTGTCGTTAGGAGTTAGTGGAGCTTTGTAGTTGATGCTGAAGTGGTGTTTCGTTGTTCTTTTTCTTAAATACACCTCTTCCCCCCTCTGTGCAGGAGGTTCAAATACAGAATTCTGGATGCTAGTCATTACCTTCCATGGGTGGGTGCCCTTACTGCCTCTCAGAGCTGAGTCCTGGCTGCTAGCTGCCCAAGAATTAGTACACAAACCTGCTTCTGACCCCACTAGTTGGGCCTCTGAATAGGTTTGCTCAAAATTAATGTTTTGCCTGATTAGGACTTGCTATGCACACTGATTATCTCAGTTTAATCCCACTTTCAATGTGAAGTTTTTATGATAACGTATTTTCTTCTTGTTTTTCCAGAATGTATCCTTCTAAAGCCAAAGGAACTAACTGGTAAGAAGGCAGAACTGAAGCTGAACTCTTCTTTTTTCAATCTTGAGTTTTACAGGTAAAGTGATGGGGTTTTTTAATTATTCCAACTTGTCCTTTCATATTAATATGGTGGATTCTGATTTGTTCACTTTGTGTATATTTTTGTGATATTTAAATGTATTTGTGTGCTTTTTCAAATATCCAGGCTTATACAAGTTGAAATCTCCTTCAAGCTGAAAGGCATTGCTCTACAGACGATCCATGCCCGAGAATTGCCTGACTGCTATGCATTTCAAAATACTGTGAGTGAGTCTGGGCTGTGGCACTTCCAACACTGTACATGCAATGAGAGCTTAAGCGTAGGTGTAGGTGTCATCCTCGTATCCAGACTGCAAGGGAAACACAGTTGAGCATGGTCTGGCCCTTACCCCTCCTTCCCAAAGGCTGATGAAATGGTGTTGCCATGGGACGGTGTTGTTTTATAACATATTCCACTTGGTAACTTCGTAACCTGAGACGTTGGCCTCTTGAAACACTGCTCATTAGGCAATACATGTCATCTTTTCAAATTATGTCTGCACCATCATTTATGGTGAAAACTTTCTTAAAGCCTAGCTGATCAACAACTTAATGCATGCTATGTCCAAAACACTTAGCAGGATATGTTTTCTGGAATGAAGTCTTGCTAGTCCTGTTTCTGATATAGCTCTGTATTTTCAGATAACTTTCAATAATAGAGCCCACAGTGGAAAAATCAAGATCTATTTTGATAGTGACACTGACATTCAGGAATGCAAAGACTGGCACATATTTAACTCTGGTAAGTATGGTGCATGTGTGTTTGCATAGCAGCAGTTATGCATCTCCTATTGCTTTTCCTGGTCTGTACCAGTCTGTCCAGCAAGACTTTCCCCAGCCTGTTCATCCTTCTGCCCTTAAAACAATGCAGCTTGCCTAATGCAATTCATTACATCTTGCTAATCAAGAGCTAGGAAATAGTTCCTTTTGTGAGGGTGTTGTGAGATGACACGATCACCTCTGCATACCACTCTGTGTTAGCAGTGAGCTCTACCTGCAAGGAGGATGAATGTTTCTTCCATAGATTTTTAATTGTGCTGCTCTGAGATGACTCAATTTAATCCACTAACACTGGGTAGATTTCCAACTGAAGCCTTCTACAGCTTTCATTTTTTTTTTCTTTTTACTAATTGAAGCATACTATTTCTGAAAGTTAATTTTTTGTGGTTTTTTTTTTTTTTTGCCACTGCTGATAGATTAAATTATGTGTATGAGCAAAGTCTGGCATCTGCCAGGCTTACCTAGTGTTAAGGCTTGGTCTGACAGCTCAGGAATGTGCACTAAAGGCCCCTTAAAGGAATAGTAGCTGTGAGAGCACTATGCAACTGCTTCTCCCATGTGTTGGCTTGGAGCAATATTTGTAAAGGAGCAATATTTTTCAGTGTGCTGTATAGTATCTTGATTAATAAATATGTCAGGTGGTCTGCCTTATGCCTGGGTAAAGCCAGCTTTTCTCTGATAATGCCGTGTTGTATTGACATTAAAGTGGTAATTTGTAGGATATTCTGAATAACCTCAAAGTGCCTTAGCTTGCATCTCTGTCCAGTAATTTCTTGTGGCTGTCTTTCAACTCCCTGTTCCTGAGTAGTTTATTTTGTGTCTAATAACTGGCTGAGGGAGCATGCATAATTCAGTAATAAAGGTGAGTTGAAGGGCTATTGCAACAATTAAAAATGAGCATTGGCCTCTATTTCATATAGTTAAAAATGTATGTTGTGGAAAAGATAGGGACAATTGATGTGAGGAAGCAAAGGAAGACACCTAATTTGCGTTCGTACGATGGCTTTTAAAATTGTGGGTGAAAAGAAAACAGTACAGAAAGTCCAACAAGTTTCTTATTGCAGACTAAGGTGGGAATTTTTTTTTTTTAATTTAATGGTGTTGATACAGACCAAATATGCATTTCTTTTGCCTCATGTAGTTGTAACACTGTGGAAGCACAGATGGACAGGTAAAAAAAGGAGAATACCTGTATTATACCCATTTTTGGGTTTATTTTGAAGAACTCGAACATACTTTTCATTCTTGTGGCCCAGTTTCCATGACTTGATGTAATTCTCTACCTAGCTGTGTTCAAGATACGCTTGCAGGAAGAGTATCGTTTATAACCTGTTTATGGGATTGAGAGTATTTGAGCACAAATTGTTACAAAATGTCACATAACTTGCAATAAATAGATGTGAAAAGACTAACCTTACTTTGTTTCCTTGGCTCTTTACAGTTCTCCAGAAAAACACCCAGTATATTCTAGTCTTTGATGGATTTGTCATATTAAGTTGCTTGGCTTCTCTCATCCTCTGCACGCGCTCCATCGTTCTTGCCTGGAGACTACAGAAGGTAGGGACTGTGCTCATGACCTTAATGCTTATTTGGTCTCTGCCTTCTTTTGCTGCTGGTCTTGTGAAGGGGGACCTTTTGAAACATGGAGTATTAAACCAAGTAAATCTGTTGCAAGATGTCCCTCTCTCACTGTTATCTCTAGAAAGGAGGTGTAGGTATCTTGGTGAACAACTGCTAACTGAATAGGTTTTATTTCTGTTTGAGTAGTGCTGTAATATGAAGTATTTTGTTGTATCTCTCAAGAGCAAAAGAAGGAGACTTTTTCCCCCCAGGATTTTAGACAAAAAGACTTCTGAGTCTTTGTGCTGCAAACAGGCAACGTGTCCTGCACCTCCAAACCACGAATTCTTTCTTCTCTGGCTTCAGAGCAGAATTCCCATAGAGATCTAGTCATAAATTAATGCCTTAATGAACATCCCTCAAAGCCAGCTCTAACTGGAGGAAATGTAAAGCATAGCAAATAGTCTAACTCTGGCTGGGTTTTTTTGTAAGCATGTGGCTCATGAGAGTTAGAAGAAGAGTCCAAGGTAGGTAGGATATGAAAACACTTATTTATCTTGGTCCATATATCCTTTTTGTAGTTTGGAAACAAGACCAAGAGTGAAGAGGACATGATTCAACAGAGGCATTGTCAAGCTGCTCTCAGAAATAGGCACATCAAATTTATTCATGAGCGAAAAGAGCAAGCAAAAGCAGATGGGCAGTGTTGGGCATAGAGGGGATATTGTTTACTCTACTGGAAATGAGAGTTCTTGCCCTGTAGTTGTATTTGATTTCTTTCTCACTTCTTTAGTTGGGTAGCCTTGCTCTGTTAGAGGTGCATAGAACCTATGGTAAAGGGGATAACGGGCCGTGGTTAGGCTAGTGGGGATTGGTTATCAAGTCAGGTGTTCTTTGGAAAGTTCATTTCCACTGGCCTAAACCCATCTTAATTTTTTTCCCTATTTATTTCTGTTGCTATTGAGAATTAGCTTAAAACTACTATTCCAGCAAATACTATAGGAAAAGGGGGTGTGTGAAACTTGAACATTGCCACATTTTTCATCTAAGGTCACCTGAAACTAAATATCTAAATGCTTGTCAATAGAGATTTGTGACTTTCTTCTTGGAGAAATACAAGCGCCGTGTCTGTTATGCCGATCGCCTGGAGTTCCTAAATGGGTGGTATGTCCTGGTAATTATCAGTGATGTGATGACAATCATTGGGTCGATCCTAAAAATGGAAATAAAAGCCAAGGTAAGAATTTCATACTTCAGCTAAAATACTAATCTTGCTACAGCCATTTGTAATGTGCTTTAACATGGCAACAAGTGGAAGTGAGCTATAACAGTCAATAGTCATCTCTTTGCTTTTTTTAGTCCATTTCCTAGTGCTAGTTTATCTAATAACTGCTTTCAGTCACTTTTGCCCAAAGTGTTTCAGTAAGACCATGTAAGCTATTTAAACATCTTATTTCCACAGTGCTAAAACACCTAATCCCTGGTATGGGACCTGTGAGTCGACAGTTCCTAACAGAAAGACCCAACAATTTGAGTTGTTAGTTCTGTAAGAAGTAGTAGCACATACAGTACAGGGAAACCAGGAGTCATCCCCTTGAATTAGACAGGGGTCTTGATGGCTGGTAGGACTGCAAGCGCGGCTGTCTCAGCTTGCTTTCCTGGCAGGCATAGGCACAGACAGTGTCACCTGCTCGTCCTTGACTTCCCTGCCTGGGCTTGCTGAAATCAATGTTCTTTGTCCAGCTGGCAGCTCTTCAGGAGGCTTTTGGGGTTGGTTTGGTGGTTTTTTTTCTAGTTTGTTTTTTTTTTTTAATCTTCAATAGATGTATGTCAACAATTCATGTGTTCACAAAACTTCGTATTCTGGGAAAAGCAGAGTAGGTAGTGTGCTGCTCCTGCTTCATGTGTGCTGAGGCTCAAAGGGCAGATCCCAGAGTGGCATTCATAGGAAGTGCTTGGGAATTGCTGGCTGTAGGATGAGGTGAGGATTGAGGGTAGGAAAACTTGAGCTAGATGGCTCTCTTGCACTTACTGCAACCAGTTTTAGCCTTCTAAAGTAAAGTGCAAGTAGATTTGGTTGTAAACTTCACTGT
Organism: Falcunculus frontatus; assembly: GCA_013398115.1. NCBI lineage: Eukaryota > Metazoa > Chordata > Aves > Passeriformes > Falcunculus > Falcunculus frontatus. Next base: position 469,595 of record VZRV01007601.1, read on the forward strand.
AGTGAAAACAATGTTCAGGTTCTGAACTGGTGGCAGAGAACCTGTTCAGAGATGTAAATGCATGTAAGCATGGAAAGGGCTGTAGTCCCAAGGCTCACTTTTCATGTAAATGATGGCTCATGGTTTTTTAAATAGTGAATGAGAGCTTCTTTGCCTAACAACAGCATACAGTAACCTTCTTTTTAGACAAAATTGACTTATTCAATCTAATTTTGAAACCATGTTGTAACCAAACTAAGGACTTTTGTTTTTCCAGACTTTGCACCTTATGCAAAATTTCAAGAATAGCAGCATAGATGTACTTTCATTTTCAGCACTGTTGTGTTTGAATGATAACTGAGTTTGCATTGATCTGATTCTTCTGATGTAGCAACAGGCTTTCGGTATTGGACTGCCCTGCTTGGTTTGTTTGAACTGCTGGAACTTGAATAACTGTCAAGCTGACATACCTACTGCTTTGTAACTTGACACCTCCTCTGTTTGGATCCCTCAGAACCTCACAAGTTATGATGTCTGCAGCATTTTACTTGGAACATCAACTTTGTTTGTCTGGGTTGGAGTCATCAGATACCTGGGATATTTTCAAACCTACAATGTAAGGACGGAATCAAATGTCTAACCATTAAAGTATATATATATATATATATATATATACACATGTCATGTGTTTTCCAGATCTCTCTCTAATTTTTGCCTTTTTCCCCTTCTTCTTTGCTTCACTCTGACTTGTAGGTGCTCATTTTAACTATGCAGGCGTCGTTGCCCAAAGTGCTGAGGTTTTGTTGTTGTGCTGGGATGATCTATCTTGGCTATACTTTCTGTGGTTGGATTGTCCTGGGACCTTATCATGAAAAGGTACATCAGCAGTATCACTCCTTTTGTGGTGTAATGATGGGAATACCTCTGTATGTGTGTGTATAGCTCTTAGTCAAAACAACAGAAATGTGTTTTAAATGCGAATGTCTGTTTAAAAGCTGTAACGTGAACATGGAGGTTTCTCGTTTCCATCTGTACCTCCTTCTACCTACTCCTTTTAACAAAATAACTATTCTTGCTTTTACTGTGTGCTTGAACTCCGTGTGATCTCCAGCACCAGGCTGTGCTTGTGGTCAAGGGATGGTTTATCCAGGCCACATGCATTGGTCTGTATCTCTTCCGCCCTCTTCTGGCAATCCCAGCTCAATTGGGTTGAAGAGTCACGAAATAGTTCACTGTAACTTTTTTTTTTTTTTTTTTTTTGGAATCTCCTTGGCTCTGGATTTGTTTTTCCAAATCTTTCCCGTGCCATGTAACTTCAGCTCCTAAATTGTGACTCATAAAGGGGTGGGTGAATGCTTGTCTTGTTTGCTTTGCTTCCTGTGTGGGGGCGTGTTGTGGGTTTGTTTGTTTGTTTTCTTAAGGTTCGTATCAAAGTGTGTGCCTGGTATGTCTTGTCTGAAACCTGGGTGCAGGAGTAAGGCTTTGTATATTCTAGAACACAAGTCAAAACAACCCTAAAGCTTGTTTGCTTTTCCACTTGGCAGATGCTCTATGGGACAGTTTGAACAGAGGCAGATTCCTGTTGTGACAAATTCTGAATGTCCGTTAATGACTAACAAATGTATGATTTCTCATTCTTGATCTCTGGTTGCACAGAGTGTATGTGTAACAGAGACATGCTGCAGTGCTTGGTTCAGCTTCTTCTGCCCTCAGAGCTTGGATTGTTCTCACTTACTGTAGCTCTCTCCTTTGAGCTATGTAGGTATTCAGTCTGCAGGTGTTCCAAGTTTCATTGGAACAATACATTTCCCTGTGGGATGCTGGATGCAGGGGGATCCTTTGGCACACTAGAGGCTCAATTGTTTATAACAGGCACAGCATAATTACTGTTGTAACTTCCCTGCTACAAGTACATTATCTGAGCCAGAGGAAGGAGAGTCAACAACATGCTTATCTATGAAAATGTTACCCCTTGCCTAAATATCATATATCAGTGTCAAGGAAAGCAGCTGTAGCTGTGGAGGATTCCCATTTCTTCCAGTTCCCCAGTGTCCCACGGGAAGGCAATGTGGCACTGTGCAAGGCAGGCCAGCCACAGGGTTGGCTTCCCAGGGCTCTGCAGCCACCCAGGCCATCCTGGTAAGAAATGGGAAGAGTCTTCTCTGATGTGCAGAAACACTGGAGAGCTCCTTATGCTCAAAAATATGGAAAAACATCGTCTCCTATAGTCAGAGAGAGGGAGTGGGTATCCTGCATTTTGTGCAATGTCAGTCCAGGGGCTTCCAGGTGAGCAGTCCTTAGCAGATCTTTCTCTGTGTCAGTGCATCAAAACTTGAGTTGCTCAGAAATTACTTGTGTCATGACCCCTTTCTTCCCAGAAAATGTACTGCTGAGTTTCGCAATGGCTTTAAAATTCAACAAAAATAATAATAATAATAAAAAACTGAGCTGTAGGTGTCAACTGGACCTGCTGTTCCTGTGCACCAATATATTCTCCTTATAAGCATATGCCTCTTGACATCTTGTTTTCAATATGGGGCCACAATTGTGTTAGTTCATTGATCATGCACAATGTTTTAATGTGGCTGGTAATTCATATTGTCCAGTAAATTATAGTTAACAAATCCAGTGATTTGGAAGGGCAGAGCAAAAGGGGGAAGTGGGCTTACGTGGTAGCTGAATGGAGTTTAGCCTCAGGACACATTCCAGCTCAGGGAGATGGAGTTTGAATTTAAGAGAATGTCCTTGAAATGAAACCATGATTTTTTTGTGCAGGGTGTGCTCCAACAGCTTCATAATACAGCTACAGCTTGTACTTACAGCTCAGAGAGGGCTTTCTGAGTGACAGATTGTTAATTCAGTATAGACCATTTGAGTTCTGAAGGCTATATGCTAACTCTAGCCTCTTAACACAGTATTGATTAATTACCCATATTCCAGTAATGCTGCAGAGCTGGGAAGCCAGAGGATGTGGATTGTGTTCCCAGCATACTACCACTAATTTACTGTATAGATTCTGTGAAATCACTTTACCTGTGCTTTGAGAAATGGAATGATACTTTTCTGCAGGTCCAAAATTCCTTATAATTCAGTAACTTTCTTTGGGGGTCAGTTATTGACTATTTTGCCTGTTGAAGATCACAAATTTTATTTCTTGATAATAAATATTCTGATGTTGACACATCATGCTTAGTTAAGATGATATTTCTATGTGGTTCTATTACTGACATGTATACTTTGGCCTGAATGTACAGGAAAGTGTGGTAGCATTTGATTGCCTGGGTTGGCTTTTTTTGTCTCCTTTGAGTAAAACGCAAACTTTGTGTTTTGATTGATCTTCACCTTTTACTAATAATTTGTATTCATTTTCTAGTTTGAAGATCTGAACACGGTGGCTGAATGTCTGTTTTCTTTGGTCAATGGTGATGATATGTTTGCAACATTTGCTCAAATCCAGCAGAAGAGTTCGCTGGTGTGGATGTTCAGCCGAGTATATCTGTACTCCTTCATTAGTCTGTTTATATACATGATCCTCAGCCTTTTTATTGCACTCATTACTGATTCCTATGACACCATAAAGGTAAAGCATTTTTTTTCTGTTAAACTTCTAATCAGTTTTGTATTCATTCTTGTTAATCACTCAACACCATACCATCTACTCTAGGTTCTGATATGTGATGAGATTATTAAAATCTTTTCATTTAGTCTGTGACAAAATTGGAAGGATGGCTGGGTTTGCTGACATCTCAGAGACAAGCCTTTGGCAGGAGTTTGGAAAGGCTCAAGCAGATAACTCTAAAGTCATTTAGGTGTCCAGGCCTCCTTAATGTGCTGCTTGGAAATGTGTGGTTAAAAGGAATTATCTTCTGAAAGATGCACTGCTTCTCGCTCAAGTTAAAATTGTGCCATCCATTTCCAATATGGACTGTCTGAAAGTGAACCTAAGTTTTTGGTAATTACCTTCTGTTGTTGACCTCAAGTGCTCTCTGCCCTTCGTGCTCCTGGTAGCCTCAGTGATCAGTGAGAAGGCAATGTGGATCACACCCTTCCACTCTCATCTCATTCTTGTCTTGGTGTCAGAAACAGGCCAGCAGAAAAAGGCTGGTCTGACATAAACTACAACTTCCAGGCTGAGCAAGAGTTGCACTTTTGAAGCACCTCAAAATATACCTTAATTGTGCTTCTGAGTTTACTGGAAGGTCTGACCTGCAAAATGGTGTTTTACTGTTACTCTTCCCTCTGAGCATTTCACACAGATCAATTGGGAGCTGTTTCAGTATGCTGAGTTTGTTTTTTTTCATAGCATTTCTTCAGCATGGCAGTGTTGAATAGCCACACTGGGGCCCTTCAAATCCAGCATTAGAGTTCTTAGGGAAAAGGAGCCCAGGGCACTTGCAGTGAACACAGCAGCTCACTGTGAACAAGGGAGAATCAGTGCCATCATGGCCTGAGATCACTTGCTTGGCCTTATGGGCAGCAGGAAAAACCATAAGAGAATCTGTGAACAATGTGAATTTTCTGTCACTTACACTGTTGGTTGAACAAAGCAAGCTATGTAGTGTTTCTAGGATGGGAATGGATTTTTTCCTTCCTACAGCAATATTGAACATACAAACTAAATAGACTGGTTTTGCTGTCACACTCTAGAGGAAATTTTAGAATGTTTCATGCCCAGTAACTTCTCATGTGTTGTAAATGAAATACTTTTTCTTTCAGAAATACCAACAAAGTGGTTTTCCAGTAACAGATTTACATGAATTTCTAAAAGACCATAGCAGTGCTGGCTACAGAAAAGACAGAACTTTTCCATTCGTCTGCTGCTGCAGGAGGTCAGTAGGGTGTTTTTAATGAGTGTTTTCCTGAGAAGTACGACACTTAGCTACTCCCTGCAAAATGCTGCTTCACAAATGCTGAAGTATCCAGAATTCAGCCTGTGTAACATTTGGATGCTGTTGTTTCTCCTGTACTTTACTTCATGTTAGATCTTTAGTCAGCTGCTGATGCAAAGGCAGCAATTCTGTGCTTAAACATGTTTTAATTCCCTTCATTCTCTTATGAAAACTACTATGCAGAAGCTGTTGAGAGGGCTGTGGAGTACAGCGTGAAACTACCAAGGGTTCTGGAGCAAACCAAGTCTCTGCTTCATAGGGTTTTGCAAGTTGTCTGTTCCTAAAAAGCTTTGCTGCTAAGCTTAGAATAGTAGCAGAAAGTGAGAGGGCGATTCAGCCTGAGGTTAATAGCTTAATCCCAAAGATATGCTGGGTCTGAGGCAAACTGTTTGAATACCATCTGCCAGAATGTTGGAAACACACTGGTAAATGTCTTGTAGACATAGTGGCAGTGGTCCTTTTGAAGGTGGTGGTGAGAGATGAACATCTCACCTAGTGCTTGCTGGTCTGAGAGCTTATTCTTTGAATTCTGTTTCTAAGGCAACATAACACACCTTTGAAGCCCCTTTAGAGACAGGAGGGATCTTGTCACTGTCCCTAGGCAGTCCAGGATAATCCATTCATGTGCACAGAATGGTTGTGGGCACTATGGAAGGAACAGGCTGAAATGTGAACACTTAATCACAGCTGGTGTAACAAATCCTCTTTCAGCAGTAGGATACTTGTCTACTTATATACTGATGCTTTTGTGAAACACAACTTCATACCTGGCAGAGGGAGACCCCATAGCCGAAAAGGAGCATGTGAGATGAGGATGGGCAGGTATCCCAGCAGTTGCTGGGCCCGTGTGAAAGCCACCTAGTTACCAAGAACTCCAGCCAGGTCCAGCTTCAGGTTTCACCTGCAAGTCATTGTGCAGAATAAGAAATTTTTGTGTCCTTGAATATAATAAACATACACTGTAAAATGCTATGCAGTACTGAGGGCACAAGCCTGGTAGCTGGAGTGAAAATCTAGAGCTTTTGCTGCTGTAGCAGTTTTTGCATCATTGTCCAGTGCAGGTGTTAGAGTTGTTGCTGAAATGGGAGAGCAGAAAACAGAAGGATTAAAACTGAACTCATGTGGGTAAATGCTTCCTATTGTATTTCTTGCTGAATGGAGAATTGTGAATTTTTTCTTTGCAGACAACAGAATGATGACAGCTTGATACTTATTAATTGATGGCTGCACATTGAAATTCACCACTGATATATGCAAAGAAAGCATAGCAGTGTGGAGAATGATAGTTCTCCAAATTGCAGTGGAACTCACCATCTGGATCTGCCTCATGAACAGACTAGCCTTAGCTAATTAATAGCTAAGGCTATTAATGTGACATCAGCTGGCTGACCAACCGAAGAGCCCAGAAGCTGTGTCTGAAGGAGAGCTGTGAAGAACTCTGTATTCTTGCCTCAAGTTTTATCATGTTAGAGAAGACTGATCCTTGAGCATTGTCTGTGGAAGGTCTGTTTGCTAATAACCTTGAGGAGGAAGGAAAATGGCAGTGGATCAACTGTTGTTAATAAGAAAAAGAATTATATGAAAATAATTTAAAATTATCCTCTGTTAAAAAGTATTAAATAAACGGAATTCAAGAAGGGAGGAGTTTTTCACTTAAAGGAATGCATCCAGCCTGTCATTTCTACTTGGCACATTTTATTTATTTGAATTGAATTTGTGTAAAACTAAAAAGCTGCACAAAAGTGGAAAATAATTGCTACATCCCTCTCGTATATCATTTTAACACTAACCACTTATAGGTCGCAGTCTTTTCTTTAACAGCTTTACTAAAAAGCAATTTGGTTTTTTTTTTTTGGCTGTCTTTTCTGTTATACCCACAATATTGATTTGTACTGTGTCTGGATTAAACTTACTGCTTTAGCTATAGTTAAATACTTTTTTGCATGGTTGGAAACTTTCATGGTAAGCATTATCTGAAGGCTGCTGAAAAGATTGGGTTTGGGGTCTTTTTTGGTAGTGTTATAGTGTTGTATTGTCATTATCCCGAGGACAAATTCAGGCAAAAACAGTGCCATGGGGCTTTACTTCTATTTCAAGTGCATGTGAATTGGAAGAAAATGTGTTACAACTGAGTCTTGCAGTTGGCTTGTTCAGGTGACTTTCTAGCTGTCTTTGGGATGGTCAACTATAAATACTGTATTTTCCCCTTGCCTCTTTATAAACTTTTCTCAATGGGAACAGAGGAGTTTGGGGAACTTAAAAGCACTTCCAGGATAGTAGTGCATGTTAACCAGGTACTTCTGGAAACTTCCAGGAGTGCTGACTGTTCCTGGGGTGGGTGTACTGTTATATTAGATGCTCCACTTTTGTCTCTGCACTATTTGCTCTCTGAAAAACCCTCTTTAGTAGATGATGTCAGTGTGTTGGCTAGGACTTGGTCTTGCTGTGTGTTAACTACTAACAGTGTTCTCTGCAAGTTCTGGCTTGTCAGTGTTTCAAATGGCAAAGGCAATTCAAAATGCTGCCCTGGCATGAGTGAGATGAGTGGCAGCTTTTCTCTGTTTTGTTTTGATTTCCTGCCTGGTGTTTATCTTCATAACAATTAAACTTTTGTTGTTGTTGTTGAAAGTGAATGCCATTTTGCTGTGCTTGGGCTGCAGCTGGGTGTCTACAACGGACTTTTTGGTGTCAGTATTTCCATGCATCCAGGCTCTGCACATTTTAATGCTTCTATTGCTGAAATATATTTGGGACAGGGAATATTTTTCCCATCCCAGTCTGAGCAACGTGTTGCTGTGGCCTAATCTCACTACAGCTTGTGGCTATAACTGAAATTGCTACCAGTAACCAAGACTTTGTGCTCTTAGCAAAGATTTTCTGTAATTGTCTTTTCATCAGTTGTGTGATCTAGAACAGAGAATTATTGTCTTCCACTGTTGACAGAAGAGTCAACTTTTCTCCTGGTGTTTATCTGCAGAACTTGTTTGGGTCAATGTTAGTCTTTTGGTGTATGCTCTGGGGCCCTGGATAACCCAAAAACTCTTCTGCAAACTGCAGAATTATCAGCATTAACTGATTGCCAAGGTTCCCCTGTCCCTTACAGTGTGCTGTCTACTTGGTTATGTACAAGATGCTGGTGTTTTCTGAATTTGCTGCTATTTGACTAGTTAGCTTTCTGGAGTGCCTCTTTCTAAATCAAACAGTTCCATCATGTCTGAAAATGAATTGTGTTTTCCTTACTGCTCTGTCCTCTGCCAGTACTTACAGAAATCCTGGGTTAGAGACTTGAACCTAGCAAAAGCAGATACTAAAGCATGTGTTTGGATAATTAGTCATATAATGTATGAACAAGGTAACAAGCTCATCACCTCCAGAGGCTTGGTGCCTCTCCTCCCTAAAGCAGGTGAGGTACCTCCCATATCCCTGACACTGAGCCTTGGTGCAGGAGCCGTGGCTCCTCACTCAAGCTCCAACTCTCCAATTTAGTAGGATGTTTAATGTGTTTAATGTTTATCTGAGCAAAACCATTGCTCAGATAAATACTTGTTTGTGAGAGAATCCTCAGGGAATGAGGGAAAGCATTATCAACAAAAGGAATGCAGAGAATACTTAGTAATTATTAACTGATTTTAAGACTTAATTTCTGTAATGGAATCATAAAGCTTTCTTGTCCAGTATTGAATTTTTTATGGTTTAATCATATGAAATGATTGCTAGGTAGACTGCTGCTTCAGTCCTACCATATTAGAGCAGGTCACTAATGTGCTGTAGAAACCAATTTTTATCTTCACCATCTGGTGTTCTGAGTTTCTTTTTTCCTCTTGGAAAAAGAGATAAGAGACACTTGCTGGAGGCTATTACTGGCTCTCTATTCCACAGAGGTGAAACTTAACAGGAAATCTGGCATATGTTGACTCTGAATTCTGCACATTAATACAGATTTGAACACAGTTGCTGACTGATAAGTGGTCCCACTCCAGCTGCTAAGGAGGTGATGTACAGGTAATGGAAGCAGAACTGGAACATAAACTTTTGCAAAGTGCTCTGAAAAAGGGCTGTTGCCTTTCATAGCTTTGTTCTCTGGGAATAAAAAGCTTTTGCTAATTGCTTATAGGATTTAACAAAAGAAGGAGAGAAAGGGATGAGACAGTGAGAAGCTTGTGTTAGAAAGACATGGGCAGGAAGGAAGAGAAGAAAATTTCCTGAGTCATCTTCAAGGTGAGCATTCAAGTGAGGGGAACAGGGTCAGTAATATTTTGGGCTCTTATTCTGGGTTTTTTTTTTTTTAGTTAAAACAAAAAAAGTTGGAATGGAGTCTGTTTGGCATTTCAGATACAATGTTCACGTGCATGGCTGTACCTAGGCTTTAATGCCTTAAGTTTCATGCTGTAATTGTTACCAGGATTTCTGAGAAGTGGGGCACATGTCTCCTGCTGAGATTTTTCTTCTGTCAGTTCTCCACCTCTGAGCAGACCTGTGCCTAGTCCTGCACTACATGGACATCTGCCTGGCCTCAGTAAATGATTCAGGTAGGTAGCAATGGGTCAGATCCATTTGATCACAGACTTCAGATGAATTTGATTTTGTACTACCTTCTACTTTTGAGTGTGATTAGTCCTTAATTGCAAAGCTGTGTGTGCTCAGTCCTGCCCATTGGAGGTGACATGAAGCTCAAAGTTTCTGTATCACAGTGTTGGGTGTGAAGTGCTTCTTGTTTGCTTTTTACACTCTGTTTCAAGCAACAGCTACGTGTGATGCTCTTCCTGTCTGTACTGTCCAGATCTATTCGCAGAAGTTACTGCAATTTTATCTAGGTTTTGCATTTGTTTCCTAATGTGTGAATGATGATGGACCTTCTAATGGGCTTTTCGGGCAGCACAGCCCTTTAGACTTGTGCAGCTCCCGCTTGCTCGGGGGTCTCGCTCTGTCTGCAGCCACCCGTGCCGCGGGAGATCCAAACCTTGGTCTCGGGGAGGAAACAAAGGCCTGGGCGAGCTCTCCCGTTCGCCAGGGGCAGGTGCGGGGCGGGCGGGGCCNCTCCGGGGCTGCCGGTGAGTGGGGCCGGGGCGGGCGGGCTGAGCCCCTGGCACAGACAGCGGGGCCGGGGCGGCAGCGGCGGCTCGGTGAAGGGGGCAGCGGTGGGAACAGTGTTACCGCGGGCTGAACGAGCTCCGGGAGGAATGAGCCTTTCCCCCAGGAGTCGGGCTGGCAAAACTTTTTGCGGTTCTGTAAAACTCTCTGCCGTGGTGCCGGAGCCCCGGGCGCGCCCCGGGCCGTGCCGGTGAGCAGAGCGGGCAGCGCCCGGAGCGCAGCCCGAGCCCGGCGGGGCAGAGCCCGGGCAGTGCCGGTGCTGCCGTGTGTCCCGGAGAGACTTCGCGGTGTGTGCAGACATGGACGTGCGCGTACAAGAGCATACACGTGAGTTTCCATAGGTTTGAGACTCCGTTTGCACACCCCTGGGTGCGCGGGGGCCGTGCCCTGCTGAGGCGCGGGCGGCTGGTAGGGACTGCGGGCGCTGGCAAAGGGTCTTCTGTTAAGTGGGGTGTTTTTTAGTACGGTGTTATCTTAATCTATGCAATACACCGAAGAAATACACTGCCATTATTTCGCACTATGTCTTTTGATAAGTCCTTTCTCTTAAGGAAACAAAGTCAGGTGGGAGGAGAGGGAGAGGAAGCAGTTTTGTACCCTTGTGTTTCCAGAGGCCATGTACTTAGGTCTGCTCTCCCATCTGTGAAACGAGTCTAGAAAAAGACATTTCTTGTTGCAGACTGTAAGGTGCATTGCTGTAGCTTTGTTCTTTAAGCTGTGCTGAGTATGTGATTTCTTGCCTGTTCTTACGGCCTTCTAAAAGGTGCAGTCGGAAGCACAACTCAAATCCAGTTACATGGTGAAAAATCTGATTTCACTGTGCTTATCTGTGTACTGAAAATTAAACTAAAAGCAAACAAACAAACAACCCCACAAACCAAATCTGCATAATCAGTCAGGAAGCAACAGTTCTTACAAGCATGTAAAGCTGAGAGATGTATTTAGCTTTTTTTCAGAATGCTAGGTGAAAGTTTCAGACAAGTTAGTCTGGCTGTGTCCTTATCCTTCTGTGCTACACTGACCATTAACCATTTAAGAATGTCTTCCACCATAGGCTTTATGCTATCAAATAATGAAATAAAGTCTCTGAAGTATATGATTTGACACTGTAGAGAATATGTTTATCTTTGGTATTAGTCTTAAAGACTGACATACCTAAATTCTACTATTATGCCATTAGGTCAACTTCTGTGTCTTGAGAAAATACGTTTTGGAGTGTGCTGTTTCTACCAGTTCCACTGACACATTTCCTTGCAAACCCAGGCTCTGAATCTGTTAACAGATCAGATACAGTCAAGTGACTTGTTTCAGTCAGCAGTGGTGTAATTTAGGTCCTCATCAGTATGTGCTGAAAATAAACAGTAAAAGTTACTGTTTACTTATTTGGGACTGTGCTGAAATAGTCTGTATCCACATTCTGTAGGTTTTGTGAAAGAATACTGATTTGTTGAATGGTAAAATGGAGCTGGTAGTAGTGGTCAGTGAGAGGACCTGGAAGTTCTGGAGAAATGGGAAACTTACTTTAGAAGAAGAACAGGTATTTTCTTCTAGACATGTTTCACAATGTATAGGCTATTTGAATGACTTTTAAATACTTTAAATGCTGTGTCTGTTTCCGCATTATAGGATGACCTGCCAGCTCCTTCCAGAACCACACTTAAAGGAGACTAAATGAAGGCTTTGCAGCGAAGTTTTTAGTTTGAACTCCATATATAGATCTAGTAAACCATAATTTCAGAAAGTCTTAAATTACCAAGTCTGAAGTCTAAACTTGTGGTAACTAGTCAGTTACTTGCTATCTGTTCCTAAAAACTTTCTGCAATGTATCAGAGCTTTCAGAAGCAATTTAGGGCAGTAGAGCAGCTTTGTACTAAAGGTATTTCAGGAGCTGGAGCCTGAGCTTTGTGATACCTTGGTGGAGGTGCCCCTGTATCTCTGTTTCACAGTTCAGCTGTCAGTGTCAGCCTGCAGCAGTTTGCAGAGGAAACACCATTGTCACTTACATGCACAGGGTGTCACTTCTGTGCCCTGACAGTGACTTTTAAGCCTCTTATTAGACTGTGTGTACAGAGCACTCTGGTTTGTGGCTGACGGTACTATTTCCTCTCTCTGCAACTTTAAATATTTAGTCTTGAGGTTCTACATTTTTGGTAGGTTTAATACTTTTCTTGAGGCTCTTTGTTTGCACCATATAGCATTGGTCTTTTATGCAGGATGTATGATACATAAAAACCTTAAATGTTTCCACCACAGATATCTAAGAGTTGCCAAACAATCACCTTCATTCCTTTTGCCCCACTCTCTTCCCAGTCCAAAAGATGACACCACAGAAATGGACTGTTGCTGGAAATAAGCAGATGTATGGTAGAAGTATGAGTGCTGCTGTACTTTCCATCAAGTTAACATTATGTAGGTGAAACAGGTTTGGAGAGAAAATGGATGTGGCACTTTGCTCTCCTTAGTCTAAAAGGTATTGTAGACCAAGGTAATGGGATAATGCTGCTTGGGAGTGATTGATTTGAGTTCAGTGATTGATTTCAGTTTCAGTTATCTGAAATTGGAGATACTTCAGTTAAAGAAAAAAAAAATAGAGCCAAACACAAGCACAAGTAGATTCCCTTACTAATAAATAAGTTCTCTGGTTGAAAAACTTATTCATTTGGCCTCATAGTTTTTTAATCATAACTTGTTTCAATTTTTAAAGCTACATTTTAAAAATGTTTTTGAAAAATTATATTCTCAGGTCCTTGAAGTGCACCATGTACCATGCTGTTTCAAGTACAGGCAGTGCCTGCACAATTTCTGTAATAAACAAAACAGTTGCATTTCTGAGATAATTTGTCTCTGTAAAACCTGTTAATGTTGGCTTCCATTACATCCTCTAGTAGCACCAGATTTAAAAAAGCTTTAGTTTAGATGTATTTTGTGCATAGTTTTGTGTTCTCCATGTACTTCCTTTCAGTTTTTTTTCTAAATTAATTGATATTATAAGCAAAATCAACTATTAAAGACAATTAAAAGTGAGCCAGAGCACTTACCTCACAAAACTCTTCCTTACAGTTACATATTAACATTTTTGGCCTCTGCTGTGTTACACACCCTCTTCTGCACTGGTATTTCTTTCTAAGCTGAGGTAACCTGGATGGGTTTCTTGGGTTACTGTGCAATCATTTGGTTGTGTTTTCCTCCGTGGCCATACATGTAGCAGGGTGTGGAGGGGAGCAAGGAACCAATTCCCTTTCTGAACTGGTACTGCTGATATCTATAGCTTTGGCTGCCCAGCGCCCCAGCTTCCTTCTGCCTCTGCCTTCCTCTGGGGAATAAGGTGAGAGAGAGCTTTTCAGTAATGAGAAAAATAAAAGCAGCAGCAGTGGTTTACCCAGAAGAAGAGGACGGGGCAGAGGATGTCTGTGTCTGCCTATTGCACAGGGTACAGGCAGGCAAATGCAGGGCTGTGGGGAGCCCTTAGCAGGGGCTGCACAGGCTGCAAGCCTCCAGATACTCCTTTTGTGGGGCTCTGTCAAGGGCCATCTGCTGCTTGTAGGGTAAATTTAAGAAGCCAAAGGAATACGTGCAAGTAGGCAATTGCTGCTGGTGTTTCTCTGCAGTCACAGTCTGAACGTGAAGAGAGTATTTCGAGTGGCTCTCTTCCTTGTTTTACCACCTATGCCTGTGATCAGTCAGTGTGATAAACTCAGCTTTCTGCCGAGCAGCTTTTGTAATAAGTTTCAAAATCTCTTAGAGATGTGTATTTAATACCTGGTCTTTGCTAATGGAGCAGGGGATCCAGGAGGCAAAGTGCTCAGGCAGAGCTGGCAGCCTGCCTGCTTTGCAGGCTGAGCCTGGGCACAGCTTGCTCCTCTGCGCCATCTCACAGCCCTGCCCGGACTGTACTGGCTTTGGGATCTCTCCTGTTCCAGAATGTATCATTTTGGGTGTTGAACTACCCTGAACTTCTGCACAGAAATTCCTATGCCAGCTCAGGAACACCATCCGTAAACCAGGCTGGTGTTCTGCCTGGGCAAACATCCCTCCCTCTCCCCTAGGCTTACTTTCTGCCCTGCTAAAGGGCTTCACTACTGTCATCCTCCTTGTAGGCTCAGGCTTGCTCTCGGGACCTTTCAGTCCAGCTCTGAAGCTGGCTCAAATCCTCCCATGGTAGCTTTCTGTGCCATCCCAGTCCTGTCTGCTCCCTCCCTCTTGCACTTATACAGAAACAGGGCAGAAACCATCGCAGTCCCCCAAACTGACGCCAGCCCTTCAATAAAGTTGTAGCCAATGTATTGAAACATCTTGGTTTTTAATGGACAGGGAAAAGGCAGAAAACCATGGGGGTGTGCCATGAATCACATTATGGCTTGCAGGCTAAATTTTATAATTACTTTATCATTAAAATACTATTTGTGTTTTCCTTCAGAAATGTTTGCATTAATAATGAGTAACTCAGCTTAGAGCTGATTTACAGGCAAGATATAATTTTTAATCAAAATTACTTAAAGGTAATTTTAATCACAGTTTCAATCAGCAAAATCTTTGACTTAAATAAGTGATATTAATTTTTGTTATAAATTTACAAATCTTTAGTGAATTTATTGAAGCAAACAAGATTCCAATTGAATAACAACCATTAAAGCATGCAACTAGCTGAACCTTTTGTCGAAAACATTATCTAGATGTTTTATTTCACTAACTCTTTATTTAGGTAGCTAGTGTAATATATTCCTACATACTCATGCAAATTCTTGACTTTTATTTAAAAAATGGTGAAGAACATATTCTGACTTGGTATGAGTTACACTTTCATAGAGGAATTGAAAATCAATTTAAATAAACAAACTGTCATTAAGACAAACAAAGTTGAAGATGTTATGTATTAGGAAGAATTCTTAAAGTGTGCTTTTGCATTTGAAAACAGTTTAAGTAAAATCCCAAATTCTTTGCAATTTTTTGGAACAGAGGATTTTTCCCACTCAAAAAAGGAGAAAAGGCTTGAATGTTTACTCAAGAGTGGTAGAGGAAAATGTAGTTCATAGTCCATCCATTTGTGCTCTTTGTAGCCACTCTTGGTTGAAATGAGGTAATTAAAGAGATGGAAATGAGAAACAGCACCTTTTAGACAAGCGTATGCTTTTGGCAGTTGCAAAGTTTTGATGTATTTTGCCTGTAAGTACCAGGGCAAGCTGTTAGCTCAACTCACTTGTAGAATATGCAAAATGCTGGAGGTCTGTATGGTGGGATAGGAAACACCAAGTGGCGTAGAACAGGTGAAGAGAGATTGTTTGCTGTCCTTTCCCATAAAAAAACCCCAAGAAATATCAAGCTTGGGAGAGCCAATTTCAAAGCAAAAGAAGGCAATTCTTCTTAAAGTGAGTAGGGCAACTGCAGAGCTCTCTGCTGCAGACTCTGGAAGACTCTCTTGCCTTTATAAGTCTGGACTGACAAGTTTAGCTGGTTTTCTACTAACTTTGAACAATATTTTGCCTGAATCTTCAAATTCTTGTGTACTTAATAAACACATCTGAAATACGTACTATTTAAGGATTATTTTTAGTAAAGGGTTATATTTAAGGGTTATTTTTTTCTTCTGAAGTTTAAACCTGCCCTGGTTAAGATAAGCATTTCTGATTTGGCTGCAGAAGAGAAGACCTGGAGAAGAAAGTCCTGCCAGGATATGTGACAGACCAGGAACTATGGGATATCCAGTCTCGTGCCTGGTGTGGACTGGGGCAGGACCACTGAGGATTCAGCTGCACAGCTCTGTCACGGCTGCACAGCTCCCCTGAGACCAGGCTAATTCTGCTGAGAGGAATTCAGATGAAGGTGTGAAGAAAACCACTGTCTGCAAGGCCCCTGGTGTTATAAGTGCTTTTTGTACACAGGCTGGTACAGACAGCCAAGCGCTGCATCCCCACTTTGAAGGACTGGGATGTAAACTAGCTCCATTTCAGCTTCTGCTTTGGTGCAGCTTCCATTTGGAAATCTCCAGTCTGCCCTGTGACCCTGAGACCTCAGCTGGATGCTTTTCTACTCCTTCTCATCTTACTTCAACACCTCAAGACATCTCTTTCAAAATCATTCGTCATTTGAGCTCTGCTGTGTGACTGTAAGTGTTTGTAGTGTAATTATTTCAGTGGAGAATTGTGAATATTTTTTTCCTTTGGTTACTACTTCAAATAAGGATGGGAATTCATTAAGCTGAAGTATTTAGAATAAATTCATAGTAGATATTTTGGAATTCTTTAAGCTTTTCAACAGATGAGATGCAAAAAGCATCTGCAGAGTTCTTTACTTTCCTGTCACTGCAAGCAAGAGATTCATCTGTTGAGATGATTACACAGTAAGATACAACATGTTCAGAAAACCTTCCCTGTAATTTTCACAGGTTTGGGGGTTTTTTTCTTTTTTTTTTTACCCTGCCATTCTTGCCCAAAATGCTGCTTCTATTTGCAGGCATTTGGGCTGTTCTGTAAAAGCATCATGTCAAGCCCAGTAAGTCCTTTGCTCCCTTGGTGTGTTAGAGCAGAGGCTTCTCTGCTGGCAGGGTTCCCAGCACTTGGCTACTCAAGTAGCTGTTGTCTGCAGCTCCTCAGGGACTTCTGGTCACTGAAGTGACCAGACTGAATTTGATTTTTGAGTACTTCCTAGGTGAAAACGGGGAATGTACTGACTGCCCAACTCCCCAGTGTTGCCCTGAACAGGGAGCCGTGGGCGTTGAATTCCGTTTGACTCATTGCAGAGAATTTGCATTGCTGAGGCTTTTTTATTTTTAGTTGGAGGGATGCTCTGTAATATTTCAGCACAAGGGATTGTTTACTTGTTTCCTTCCACTTCTTGTCCTAAAGTAGCTGTTCTTAGTTCTGATTACGTGCTTAGATTTGATGCTTTAAGTTATATAGTGTTTTATAAAAAAGTGGTTGGCCAGGTTCTTTAGGATAATAAAATGGACAGCAATGTCAAGTGGCCTGCTTTCATATTGACTGCTAGGTGGGAATTAAGAAAAATCAAGGAAAAAATGCTAAGGAGCTAGTTCAGAAAAATGGAATATTAAAAAAAGATAACTTTGCTGAAAAACTTATGGAATAGTGTAACTTGATTTAAAATTACTGTAAATATTGCATGAAATAACACAAGTAGCATAACATAAATGAACCAAGATGGACCTTTTTAGTTTAAAGCTTGGAAGGAACCTTTAATATAAAAGTGGCATGTTAGCTGGCCTGCTGAGGATTGTTTAATTTGCTTCCCAGTCCCTGGGGAGATGAGATATAACTGTAAACAATTTTAGCTGCAGAGGTGGAAAGCCTATGCTTTTTTGTATCTTTCTGCCTGTAACTGCTTCTTCTAGGTTTTTTGTTGGTTGCCACTCTCTATAATATCTAATGTGATCAGGCTCTTGTGCCATGGCTGCATTCCTGGGTTTTGCTAGAACTGTACAATATCTATGAATGAATTGTTAAAACCCATTTTCAGATACTGACAGTGAATGTGAGGGCTAGTGATGATCAGACACAAACTCCCTTCTAGGCTGTGAGACCCTGCATGGGGTCCAGCAGCCATGAGTAATTGCTGTCAGATCTCCTGTGTAAATTAGTCCAGGTTCAGTTTGGTTCATAAAAAAGGCAGTAAAATTGCCAAGGCAGCTGACATTGACCTCGCCAGAGTAGCTGAAGTGTGATGTAATCTGGAACTTGGACTCTCTTTCCATCATCAGGTTTAATAGCCCTGTGTCCAAAATACTGCTAAGTGGGTATGAGAAATAAACCCCAGCACTACTGCTGTTCCTGAGGCTTGCTTTAACCTGTGGTTGGGTAGGGAACTGGATTTTGGTTTTAAAGATAACTGGGCTGTGTGGTGCTCTCAAGCCTGTGGATTGAGAGCCCAGTAAAATAATTCCTGGCTTTAGAACAGTCAAATATGTAGGATATATTTTTCCCTTTGCAGCACATTTACTTAAGTCCTCTAGTAGTAAATAACAGGTATGTGCTCAGAATATATATGCCTGTAGTATCTTATATTCATACTTTTTCAACATTTATTAATATATAATTGAAAAACAAAAAAATATTTTTTTCTGTAATGGGCCTTTTATTGCTTAGTCAGTAAAATGGGAAGAGTTATGATTTATGCTTCCCTATCCCTACTGGCTACACTGAGAAATGGAAATAATGATGGGGCTGTGGCTCAAACATGGGATTTCACAGCAAGAATGGCTTGGCTGTTGCTCAGAATTTCTCCATGACCTCCAGAAAGTAGTTTTTAACTTCTTAACTTCCACCTTGTTGCCTCTACAGTATGACTGCTAGTGCAGAAGAACTATGCTGGAATTTTTTAAGTAGGAAAATATTTTCAAATTCCTGATTCATCCAAGCATCGTGCACTGTAGTACTCCAGAATATCTTCTGCATCAACCCTGTATGTACAGTTTGAATTTTTACTTAAGGACTCCAAGTATATACTCTCTTGTGTCCCTGTCACAACCCCTTGTCCCCAAAAAAAGAAGGTATGGTGATTGAAGCAAGGACTATTAGCTGACTGTTAATCTTCTTTCTTTTTCCCTTCCACCCTTCCTAGGATGCAGGGGCTTTAATCCAGGATGAACGAATGCTACTATGACAAGCGCATGGACTTTTTCTACAACAGGACAAAGACGGACACAGCGGATGAGTGGACAGGAGCACAGCTCATTGGTGTTCTATGCTTTGGGACATTTTTCTGCCTCTTCATTTTTATTTCAAATTCATTGGTCATAGCAGCTGTGGTCAAGAACAAGAGGTTTCATTTTCCCTTTTATTATCTTCTGGCCAACTTAGCTGCTGCAGACTTTTTTGCTGGAATTGCCTATGTCTTCCTGATGTTCAACACCGGCCCCGTGTCTAAGACATTAACAGTTAACCGCTGGTTTTTGCGTCAGGGTCTCCTGGACACCAGCCTGACGGCATCCCTGGTGAACCTGCTCGTCATCGCTGTGGAGCGGCACATGTCGATCATGCGGATGAAGATCCACAGCAATCTCACCAAGAAGAGAGTCACCTTCTTAATTATATCAATTTGGGCCATTGCTATTTTCATGGGTGCTGTTCCGACCCTGGGTTGGAACTGCCTCTGTGACATTAATGTCTGCTCATCCCTGGCACCCATTTACAGCAGAAGTTACCTGGTGTTCTGGAGTGTCTTAAACCTGGTCGTCTTCTTCATTATGGTGGTGGTTTACATAAGAATCTACATGTACGTCCAGAGGAAAACCAATGTCTTGTCATCACACACTAGTGGGTCCATTAGCCGGAGGAGAACCCCTGTGAAGCTTATGAAGACCGTCATGACTGTCTTAGGTAAGAGACTACAAACCATGGTGGGCAAGGCTGGCAGTGCCAATGGATTGGTTTGTGTTGGTTTGGCTTAGCTTTTATTTAAAACAAACCAACAAACAAACAAAAAACCCCACAAAAATTGCTCAAACCCCTAACACAAAAAAACCTCACTGAACTTATAAGTGCTGGAGGCATCTAGACTTCTGTGTGCTTTAGACAGTGAAATAGGTGTTGCACTATGCAGAAACATGAGATAGGGAACTGGTCAACACATAGAAGAAAAGTGTCTCTGTTGTGTAGGCACCTTGTTACAAAACACAAATTGTGAAGGTGTTTTGTTTTTTGGCTTTTTTTTTTTTTTTTTTTTAGCAGGAAGATACAAAATCACTTTGGAGAAAGGCTTGTGAAGGTTTACAGTTACCTAGTAGAACATTTTCAGAATAATGTTCTTTAATATTTGCACAGGGCCATGAGCTCTAATGTTGGACATCGATAGTTTTCTTTGCACGTCTTCTCCTTGGCTGTTTCCTGACCACAGAAACTTCTTCCTCCTGGAAATGTACCTTCCGTAGGGAAAGGAGAGGATGCCTGGTGGGTCTGTGACTTTGATAGAAGTTTGCTTTTCAAGGGAAGGATTCACCTTCATTTTGTGGATATTGCATGGTGCAAAATACTTTTAGATAATGATGGTACAGTGTAGCTTAGATATTTAAATCATAACATGAGATTTTACCGGGGTTGTACCCTAAAGATACTGTTGATACTTGAACAGCTCAGATCACTTCATCAGGTAATTGCGATGTAGTGCACATTAAATTAGAGATTAATAGAGTGGGTGACTGATCCTTGGAACAAATACCAGCTGTAGCAGTCAATTTTCCCCAGAATTACTTGAATCTGAACAAGATGTGTCCTGGAAACCATGTATCGTGTGAGCAGGGCTCCAGGTGGAACTGGGGGTAGACTGAGACATTTGTGAAGCTGGGCTCAGGTGGTGGTGGACTCTAAACCCACAACTATGGCTTTACTGCTCTAACTGCTGGTCTGAGGTTGGATGAGCCAATGTAGCAAAGCTAAAGCTTTTGGGAAAGCTGGTGGCCATGTATACCTGGGACACAGTTGTGTCATCCTGCAGAATGGTACTACTAGAGAGCTCTGGGAGAAAACTGTAATTTTTCATGGCGGTAGGACTCGCCAGGGTAGGAACTTCAAGTTGACGACACTTGCTTCCCCTTGCAGTTTTTGGATGCTGTTTGCAGAGTCCGGCATCTGATTTTTTTTTTTTTTTCCCCTGAAATGATAGTGCTGTGCTACATAGCACCTTTGTCTACCAAACAATGTTTTAAAGTGCTTTAGAAGCTGAAGTCCATTAAACTTCACAGTGCCTGACTCGTAAAAGAAAGTGGACTGGTGGTTCAAGCATGTACAAGGTTCTCACTTATACTTCTGTGTCTTCTGAAGTTGGCTTGTCTGCTGCCAGAGCCTTGTCTTTCTAAATCCTTCCCCAGCTGTTCTTCCTTTTTTTCCCTTTGACTTTATGGAACTTATAGAGTCAATCTAGTGGTTCTTCCTGTCCCCCTGCCCTTGACTTGCAGGGGCAAGATTTGATTTTTTCCCCTACCTAAACTCTCATGCAGTGAAACTTAAACCATTCACCTGGAAGGAGAAAATCCCTGCACAAAAACTCTGAATTGCTCCAAATACGATCCTGCCCCTGCACAGGGATCAAGTAGAGTGTAGTTAGCTGCTGCATTGGAAAGAGACAGAAAACAGAGCAGCTTTAAAAAGCAGCTCTCTGAGCATTTCTGTTGAGGGCAGAACTGCTCTTTGGAGCAGATGTGGGAGTTGGAGGGACAGGGATGGTGGCTGCCCCTTGCTCATCTCTCGTGCTCCTTTAGCCTGTGGCAAGCCTTCAGTGTTCTCTGTGACTGTGCTGCTGTGTGGAAATAAACCCCGCTTAAAATCTCATTTAGAACTTAATGGTTCTTTTACTAGGGAGTGGGGCCTTAGGACCATGGGCTGATCTGAAATTCAGCATTAGCTTCCTGTTACTCACAGCATATGGCTTTTCAGCCATGAAATTGAACTATAATTCAGGCAAAGCATTTAATGATATTGTGTGCTGGGCCAGGGAAATTTAACTCAGAAAGCCTGAGTGCTACTTTAGAGATCATATTTTTGTATATTTACTTTGTCAGTCACAAAGTCAGAAACAAAATCAGAACAGAGCCTGCTTCCAAAGAAGTTGAATTAGTGCTGGTGTTGCTGGGTGTACAATCGACTTCAAGCTCCTGGGTCAGAGGAAATGTATCTTGGCATGTTCCTTCATATCAGTTCTCCAAATTTTGACTCTGAAAGGCTTTTTATAAACATTTATTTCTAAGAATGAGAACTTATTTTTTTAAACAGTTTGAGATGTTCTTTCCTGGCCAAGTCATTCAAGCACTCTGTGCAAAATGTATTAGAAACCAAATAGCTTGTTTTCTGGACTTTCCAATTACCACAGGAGTCACCAAGAGACTAAAGGGATTCTTACAAAATCCTGCTTACAACCACTGATGCAAGAGCCTACAGCTATATGCAGCACACGGATTTTGCCCAAAGCAGTCATTTTTAATGGTGTGTTCCAAAACATCTGAAAATGCTTTGGAGTACATGCCTGATATGGTCTTAACTAAAAGCCTATTCCAAGATGCTATGCTGGATAAAGCATAATAAACCTCAACATTCTTGTTCATGTACTCTGTTGGTTTCATGGGAGATTCAGGACAAAATCTTTCTGCTCTGCTGCTGTGTGGAAGGAGGCTGTGTGTAGTTGGGTACTGCTGGCATGCTGTTCCTCCCAGCTTCCTCCTGCTCCCTCCTTGGCAAGGCTGGGCTGTGGCTGGCTGCCCTTCCAGCAAAACATCCCTGTCATCTCTGGGTGTTCTCCTCCTGTGGCCCTACAGTTGAGAGTTGGGGAAACTGAGATTTTATGGATTTCATGGATTCATCGTGACCACAGCTTCAGGCGGCGTTTTGCACCATCCCCTAGCCTTGAAGAGTCCCTTCCAGATGCTGGGAGTCAAGTTCCTGTCATCTGCATATCCCTGCCATAACCCCTAAAATAGTCCATCATGGCATAGGAGTAAGGCTTTCCCTTGGGCATGCTGAACCACAGGGAGTTACCTAGTTGAAACTGGAAGATGTGAAACCGAGCAAAAGGGGCTAAAATCCCCTTGGGCTGACCTTGCGGCATAATCCCAGCTCAGCCTGTGACTGTGACTGTAACTTTGAAGAACAGTGGCTGCAGGGTGTGCAGGTATGGGATTTTCTGGTGGTTGTGTATGTGATAGCTCCTCTGAACCTGGCAGTGAGATTCCTGCTGAAATAGCAGCTTTGGGGTGGATGGTTTTCAGTTTCAGTGAATTTAGAGTTTAATTGGTAACTTGCTGTTTTAACTTGGTCACACGTGTGGCAAAGGCAGCTGGAACCTACTGTGCTTTTTTTTCCTCTCAGTGTTGGCATGCTCAGGGGTGGCCTTGATGTGCAGGGGTTTATAAAATGATGCTATTGAAGCATCCATAGTGCTTCCAGATCCACAGGAATTAATTTTTAAGCAGAGATGATGTAATCTACAAGAAATTCCATAGTTAAATCTAATGGAAAGTTCTCAAATTAACCTTGAGGCTTTGTGACACCTGATCTCCCGTAATCTGGTGGAAAGACTCCGAGTTATTCTTCTAATCTGTGTGGCAGCCAGGCTGTATTTCATGTCACTTTTGTGAATTTTAAAGAGTCCTGGAAGTTAAATTATTTTTGCAGTGTGGCACTTTGTCAGGGAGGGGAGCTCCTATGGGATAAATATTCTACAAACAAGAAAATTGCCAACGGGCTGAGACTAAGGTATACTTTTATGCCTAACCATGGCTTCCTCTGAAAGCTTGGTGGTAAAAATAACAAAATCTGAGCAAGGCTGTGAGTCTGAGATGTGCCTCACTTTAATCTCTGTGGTGCTAAGAGCAAAATGTGTTTTTGATAGAGTCAAAACAGCAGCCCCATGAAAGCATTATCCAGTAACTTGGACACTGTCACTGCATAGCCTTGTCCATGTTTTCAGTCGCAGGAAGTGTGTGGAGACATGCCTGCAGGTGTCTTATCTTCCCTTATTTTTGTGGTTGAAACCTTTTAGGGTTTTGCTTGTATAGGTAGACAGAGATATATCCCAGGAGTTTGTGGACTAATCCTGCCTGCAATCTTGGAGGAGACATTTCTGTGTCTTTTGTTAAATGTGGCTTTTGGGGGACTCTTTCCTCTCCTGCTGACTTCCATAAAAGCATGGTTGCACCTTGCACACTTTGTGGTATAAGCAGTCAAAATGCTTTCAGCGTTTGTTCTGAGGAAGGTTTGTTACAGTCTCAGTTTCTGCATGGAGCTGGTGGGTTGGCAGCTTTGCCAGTGACCCTTGGTCGGGAGTGAAAGCTCTGTGTCCAAATGCTTGCTGAGACACTTAACTAGGCACAGTATTGTCTGGGTGGTTAGGTTCCAGCTCTTGTTAAAACTGATGGGATTTGCTGGTGAACCCCAGGACAGCAAATCTGTGCAGTGCCTTTTCCATCGTAGATGATAAGAGAGAGCTGGTGCCCTGCTCACAACTGCTTACTCAGCATGCAGGAGCCAAACCAGTGTGTAGAACAGAGACTGACCAGGGAAAACAAGTGTTGTGGTAGCAGCATGCAGCTCCCGATGCCAGTGCCCAATAGAGGAATGTTACTGATGTTAACCAGTATCTCAAAACTAACACCATGAAATTAGTACTTAGCATCACAAAAGTCTTGGTACAGCAGAGTAGAAAATTCCGTTTCTGAAGAAAGTGGTGTCTTGCCTTACTGTTCAATGTTGCCTAGAACAGCGTAAATCACTTGGTTGAATTTTGTCTGTAGTCCAGGAGCACAAAGTTGCAGCAAGATCCATAATACCTTGTCCTGGATACATTTTTCAGCAATCCTACTGCTTGCTAAATCACACAAATCCACTTAATGTACCATGATGGCCTGCCTGTCACACAGGCAATGTCCACTCCAGTCCTCAATGGTGAGCAGTGTCAGTGCTGCTGACACCAGCCCGTGTGTGCAGCACAGCTGCTGGGGTGGCTGAGGTGCTGCTGAGCACTGGCTCTGGCACTGCCTGGCTCCTGCTGTGATCCAGGCTGCCCTCCCACTGCTGGCTTCCACAGCTTGGATATGGGAATATCAACAGCTTTTAAAAGATGAGGTGGACTTGCCTGTTCTACCAAAAGTGTTGGACAGATACCCATACCCCCAGGAGAGCTTTTAGGCATGTAGATGCTATTATTTGTTGTATTATTTTTTTCTAAGCTCCAATATGGGGAAACTCTGCTGTGATAAGTGATTGGAATTTCCTTGGTACATTGTTCAAGCTGTGACTGCTGGGCAGAGTTGTAATTTTCTATTTCTGTATGTCAGACAGCAATTGTGGCTTGTCCTAAGTTAGTATTATCATGCATATGGCTGCTCCTTCCCTGGGCTCTGGGTGAGGGATCATGGGGTGCAGTGCAGGGGGGAGACCAAGGGGCAGATGGGGCAGTCCAGGGCGTCTCTCCAACTTGTGGCCAAGGCTGCATTTGGTAGCGATGTTCCCCCTCCTTACCCTCACTTATGGTGGGGGTGTGCAGGAACATGGGAAGGTGCAAATGCAATATTGAACTAACTTCTGAGTTGTGGTTGTAATGCTTTCTTTGTGTTGTGTTCAGTCTAAGATCTCTTTCTCCCTTGTTCTCCCTTTAATTTTTTTTTTCTTGCCTCCCTTGCAGAGTTTTCTCTTCCCCCACCACTATACACTTACTTCCTCATACTTTTCGTGGTTTGATTTTGGGATTTTTTCCTACCCCTTCACGTTTTTTTTCTGACTGCTTCATCCTTCACTTCACCTTCACTAACTCATCTGTTTGTTTCCTTCTCTCTTTTCCTGTGTGACTAAATTGTTTCCCTGCAGCCGAAGCGCTGTGTCTCAAGGCTCAGCATGCAGAGCCTGGGAGGGAGCAGTGGAAGGAGGTGGGCTCAGCTCTGGCTGGGGAGCCGACAGTGCTGGTGCATTGTAGGCAGTGGCATGCGCCCTACACTAGCTGTGAGGTTCCCACCCAGGACATATTTAAATTATGTGACTCCTGTCTAATTAATTGGCACTGCAGAGTCAACTGTAGGGTGGCAGGAGACTTGTCCCTTTAGATCATATTACAGTAGTGGTGGAAGCGGACCACCTGATATCTTCTCCTCCAGGACGTGAGAGAGATGAACAGAGGAAGTGTGTGTTCAAGTGCCAGTTTTCTGCTTTTAAATGCTCCAGAGCTCTTGTTTATTTATCAGCATGGATACATCACTGTTGTGAAGACCTTTTCCCACATGTGTTTGAGTTGATGCTGTCAGCAGCTCAGATTCTTGCTCCCTGCAGTCTTCTGTGAGCTGCCCTGCCTCCTGCTCAGGGCTTGGCAGAGAAGCTGTAGCAGATATAATCTTGCTACTGTCATTAGAATTTTGTCCTCTCCTGCTTTTATCATTTTTGTGTAGAATTTTGTTAAACTCGATTATCTTGTAAGATGTTAAACACTCCAAAACCCTAGAAGTTTGAAGTCAGGTTTGGTTTTCTTTTTATTGTCTCCTATATTTCTAGGTGCCTTTGTTGTCTGCTGGACTCCTGGCCTGGTCGTCTTATTGCTGGATGGCCTGAACTGTACTGACTGTGGGATTCAGAACGTTAAAAGGTGGTTTCTTCTCCTGGCCCTGTTGAACTCAGTCATGAATCCAATAATTTATTCCTACAAAGATGATGAGATGTGGGCTACCATGAAAAGGATGATTTGCTGCTCCTCTGAGGATAAGAGCCAGGAGAGACGCTCATCTCGGATCCCCTCAACTGTTCTCTGCAGGAGCACAGATACCTCGGGCCACTACATTGAAGATGGCATTATTCAAGGGACAATTTGTGGAAAAGGAGATCTTGGTGACAAAGGAAACTCCTGAGCTATGCAAGGGACTGACTTGGCTGGAAAAGGAGAGGGGGAAGGGAGAGGTTTTGTAAGAGAAGATTGACTGGCAAAGCTAGTAAACAATATATCCACTTTGTTCCAGAGCCTCAACTCCAGTGTTAACAAAAGTTCTTATAAATAATTGCCTGATGGAAAAACACTTTGTAATGAAGAAAACTTTCTGTGCTGCCATCCTTTTTGACTTTCAAGTACATGAAATTGTTTTTTCATGTGAATAGAATAAATACCTCTCAGAGACTTCTTGTGCATGGAAACAAAGTGTAAGCAATATAGTGAGACTCTCCTTAAGCTCCTACAGAGAGAAGAAACCTGCCTGCCTGTGCAGGTTTGGAATTCATTGACTATTTATGCTTTGAATAGTTTATGTGCATCTTGAGGAGGATTGTAGGCTTGGTTGGACAGAATTGTGACCTGTTTTCTTGGTTTATGAAGTTCATGAAATAGTTCATACTTACCTCTTCTCTTCCTCCTCCTTATCTTTGCTTTCAAAATAGGTAGTTTGATAGTGTATTAAAGCTATGCCAGAAACCTGGCTGTGATGGGAGACCCAGACCAGGTGCTGGTGTGTGTGTGTCTGACCATGGATTGTCAGGATCTGAAAGTACAGAAAGCACAAAAGCCATTATTTCTTCCGTAGTGGGTGAATGCTACAGGGAAAGACAGTGCACTCTGCTGCTGTTGTGTAGGCAGGCATTGAGGGTGGATTAACAGAAAAGCAGCAAGGCTGTGTTCATTATGCTCATTCCTTACTTCCCTAGAAATATCAAATGGATGTGCTCGCTCCTCTATACCTGCTATGCCACTGAGAGAAATGAGATCCAAAACTCTGGTTTACAAGGGAACTTTTAAGGGAAGTTTAAATACCCATATATCCATGTTCAGTCAAGCTATTTAAAATAGAAATTAATTTAAAGGCAAAAAAAGCCTGAAATCAGTTTAAACCTCTACAAGAGTACAGTGCGCATTGATTGTCGGACCTTGTCTGGACTACATTTAACCTCCAATTTGCAAACAGATCTTACTGGAACAGGTACTTGAGGAAGAGACCATGAAGCAGTGAGCAGTGGAGGGCTTTCAGCATTGTGACTGACCAAATCTAGTGCTGATGCAGCCACAGCTCAAACAGCTGGAGTTCTGACTTATGGAGTGTGCTCCAACAGAGGGTCCAGCAATACAAAGCTATAGGGTAAACTTTTAAAATTTAAACTTTCAAATTAAAAACTGGATTGTAGATTTCTCAGTACTCTAAAACTGGCTCATGCTGTCTGGTTTCAACAGCAATGAGCTCCCTGTTGCCATTTTAACTTCAAGAGGAGTTTTCTGTGTTGTCTCCTAGAGAAAGTCTGATCGCTAAGGTATTGAGGTAGGTGACTACAACCAGAAGTCACTTTGAAAAATTTAGGCCACTTGGAATTATCGGAGAACAACACCAAGAGCCAACACCAAGAACATTTTTTATGAAGCTGAAATATAAATATCAGCTGTGGTTTGGACAAATTCTTCCTTTGGTGCCACTTGCGTGTGAATGTCTGGACTGTGTTGGTCAAAACAGAACCAGCCTTCGGCTCAAAGGCTGAATAGGGGATTTGCAGAATGCACTGAGGGACTTCATAGCAGCCCTTAGTGTAGCTTACAGACACAACAAGGCCCTGTTCAGAGAGATTTCCCATAACATGAATTATCTTGTAGGGATGTGGCCCAGTATTCAACGTAGATGCTGTATTTGAGTAACACTAAAAAGGTTTACACATTTTTTGCTATTATAATGCAATTTTTTGGTGCAAATACTACTTCACTGCTTTGGTGTTCTGAAAAGTGTGTAAAGTGGTGCTCTGTAGAGGCGGTGGTGTGGTGGGTTGAGCCTGGCTGGAGACCAGGTGCTCACCAAAGCTGCTCCATCACTCCTCTCCTCAGCTGGACAGGGGAGAGAAAATAAAACAAAAGGCTCATGGGTCAAGATAAGGACAGGGAGAGATTGATCACCAATTACAGACTTCAGCTGGAGAAAAATTAAGTTCTTACCAATCACATCAGAGTAGGATAATGGGAAATAAACCCAGATCTTAATACTTTTCTCCCACCCTCCATTTTTCCTGGGCTTAGCTTTACTCCTGATTTTCTCTATCTCCATTCCACAAGGATGCAGGGGGACAGGGAATGTGGTTGGTTCATCACTTGTTGCCACTCATTCCTCCTCAGGGTGAGGTTTCCTCACACTCTTCCCCTGCTCCTTTGTGGCATCCCTCCCACAGGAGACAGTTCTCAGATTTCTCCAAGAGTGTAGGTTCCCCACGGAGTCACTAGTCAGCAAACCTGTTCCAGCATGGGCTTTCCATGTAGTCACAGCTTCCTTTAGGCATTCCGCTTCTCCAGCATGGGATCCTCCACAGGCTTCAGGTGGATCTCTGCACCATGGGCTGCAGGGGAAGCTCAGCTCTGGCACCTGGAGCACCTCCTGCCCACCTTGGTGTTGGCGCAGTTGTCTTTCTCACACATTCTCACTCCTCTCTTCAGCTGCAGTTGCACACGTTTTTTTAATCCGTCTTAAGTACATTATCCCAGAGACGCTGCCACCGTCGCTGATGGACTCGGTTTTGGACAGGGTGGGTGTGTCTTGGAGCCAGCTGGCATTGGCTCTGTCAGACATAGCTTCTTGTGTCTTCTCACAAAAGCCCCCTTGTACTCCCTGCCCCATGCCTCTACCAAAACCTTGCCCTGCAAACCCAACCCAGGTGGCATTGCAAAGGCACAGCATGCAAGCAGCCCTGTCCCTACAGCTACTGCAGTGCACAGTTTGTCTGAGCTAGGCTGAAGCTCTGTATACAAACCTAATAGAAAATAAAATGCTGCTTCAAAATAAAATTCTTGTTTTGCTTCCTGTTTGAATGGTGATTGAACAACACTGATGGGGAAATGTTGTTTCGTGTTACTCTGGGTCCAGGGGGTGTGGGGGTTGTTTTAATAAAATTTTCTCATTTACTAGCAGTACGAGGCAGTGTATTGCTTGGTTGAATCAGGCCCTGAAGAGAGCTTGGATGAAGATCTTGAGCATCTGCAGCAGTGGAAAAAACATTAGGTGTCTCCTGCAGAGCTTAGGATTCAGGATGCAAAATAACTACCTATGGATGGTATTTCCAGGTAAGCAGGAAAATGTGACTTCTGTGAAGGTAAAGGCCCTCGCTGTTTTTACAGCACCTCATGCAGTGGACTCCTGGTCTGTGTTAATATCTGAGAGGTATTACCAATCATTCTGCTACAAGTAAGTGGGAGGGTTTGAGGTCTCTTATCCTTTCTGTTGTCTAGTTAAAAAAAAAAAAAAGAAAACCCCCCTGAAAGCCTTCAACAAAACAAACCCCAAAAGCCTGCAAACTGGTGCTTGGAGAATGGTACTAGTTGCAGTGACATGCCCTTTGTTTCTGCAGGATGCTTTCCTTGGAGCTGCTACCTCATGGTCTACTGCTATAAATTGCAATGTGACATGACTGGAACAGGAAACTGATCTTGCATCAAACTTTCCTAGGAACTGCTACAGCACAGGCTGTATAATGTTTCCAGTATCAAACCGTCTAAACATCTACCTACTCACAGAGCAGGGAATTCCTTATTAACTCCATAAACATTTATCAGAATAGTTTGTCCCAAGGAAACCATTAAAGCACTATTTATACTTGAGTAGGAAAAAAAATAATTAAAAGAATGAAGGGCAGTTGGTGAAGGCAAGTTCTGCAGGGTTCCCTTGTTCCCCTTTTCACTAATATCCCAGAATATCAGGATCAGTTGGTTTTGCACGTGCCTGCTCCTATTTATATATGTCAGTGTACGTTCTGCTGGCGAAGGCTGTAGGATGAGCACTGGCAGAAACTGCAGGGTGTTAGTTCTTAGGAAGCAGAGGAAGGCAAAGGAAGAGTTAGCATTAAGTCAGATAGTTAGGAGATTCTGTGTGTTCCTGGTGGTGCTGGAGGTCTTTCTGCGTGTGAGAGCTTTGAGAGCTGCTGTATTGCAGTAACTAGCAAGCAGATACTTCTAAGACAACGTTTTCATAGCAATTATGGTTTGAAAACCTTTGCGATATTCTCCTCTTTTTTTCTCTCTCCAGCTGCTCCCAAACCAAAGTTGCTTTTCCAGTTGATCATCGGGGCCAGGAAGAAACGCTCCATGGCTTTTCCCAGGGCAAAGATGTATGGTCTGTCCTCTGTGATTTGCTCTCCCATAAAGCCTGTGTGGTCACAATCATTAGAGATGCTTTTCAGAGAACTATTATTAAAAGCTGGGAACAATGAGGTTTTATTTTACACGATAGATCTTTTGAATCTTTCTGGATAAGCAGCTAGACTGATCATTGTTTAATAACTGTGTGCGTGGGAGAGAAGTTTCCCTAGTATCTGTGCTGTCAGTTTGCCCTAGGTGGTGTGGGTGATGAGTCCCTCTGGGACAGCAGCCAGATTGCTAAAGCTTGAGTGCCTCTAGAGCATGACCCTTCCACTACTTTGGGGCTGCTTTACTCTGACCGGTTTTCCCTCTGTATAGGTTTTTTGCAAGCTTTTTTTTTTCAGTAATTCCTGCAGACTGGTGAAATACATCTGTATTTGTGCATATGACAGCTTGTGCATATGTTTGAACTGCAATAATTGCTGCATCTATATGATGGTGCCTTTCTCTGATCAGATCTTTATTTTACACATTTTAATGTATTTTTTTTCCCTTTAAAACTCTCTTCCAAGTAGCAGTGAACTGTAGGAGCAGTACTTCTGATATGATTCTTTCACAGTTTTAGTGAGCTCTGCATGAGGATTCTAAACTACTGGTTAATGGAAGATGATGGAGGAAGGATCATTTTAAGCTTGTCGTATTCCTTATGCTTTTTCCCTATGGTTCTGGCTACTGGCCACCATCCAAGCAGATGCAGGGCAGGATCAGCCTTTGGTTTTGCCCAAAGCAATGACTGCTTGCAAGATTAGAGCCAAAAAATGAAAATACATGGAAATATTAAAAAGAAGCAGGCAGGGAAATTCTGTTATTTATCCCAGCCTATAATTCTAATTAAATCATTTGAAAGAAGTGATCTCACTTTCCCCCTTGCACCCACTCCTCCTTATGCTGGTGGAGCCATTCGTGAGACCATACTGTGAACTGTAGTAGCTCTGAAAAAGAACCCTGAATGACATATTTTGCTAGTAACTACAGAAGATTTTTTATTTGTCATGAGCCAGCAGCTGCATTATTTCCTCTACTTGCTATGTGGAGTCACACAGATGATTTGTTTTCTAGAAATCTTTGTGAAACATAGTCCTCCTTAAATGCTATACTTTGCAGTGACTAGGCTTCTAGCTGGGAAAAAGGAAGAAATCCATCTGGAAATGAGGAATTAGGTCATGATAGTTTCTCCTCACCCACAAGGTCTTTTGGAAGATAGGGAATTTAGACTCTTATATGCTTTGAGCCATTCTTCAAAACATCCTGCTTATCTTTCAAGTACCATTTGGTCCCTGGTTTCTTTTGTACACATTTTTATAGTATTGAGAGCGTTTTTTCATTGCAGCAGGCAGAAGCATCTGTTCTCTTCCAACCCACTTAGAAGTGCTCCTTTGCAGCTCACAGGTATGCTATTGTGAATTGTCTTGTACGTGCATCCATGCATCTCCTCCCGTGTGAGCTGAAATGAATCAGTGTTTAAACTACCCTCTGCTGTACTTACCACAGACCACTGTGTTAGGGACAGCTTTTTTTTCTGAACTAGCCTTTACTAAAATCCCAATTGAGCACTTAGTATTCTGATATGTAGCCCTGTAAGCAAGTCAACATGCAGAATAAGAAAAGCACAAATCACTTTTGTTAACCTGTTCTCGGCAATAGCTGTATTTTAACTTAAATGTTAATTTCATTGAAATCATAGATATGGCCTAACTTCTCTAAAAATCCAAAAGAAGAAAACAGAAATTCCCATTAAAAAGGCTATGGCAAACCAAACAACAACACCACCCCNAAAACCCACACTAAACCCAACACTGTGCATATCTGTAGGCCAGGAGTAAGTCAGCACACTCACCATCCCTGACCTTTCATTTGCCTGACTTGCTTTGAGATATATGAAAATAAGGAATTCTTTTTTCTGACCACAAGTAATTGCTTAGGGGTTTGGTATGTGATCTCCTGAGGATGTGCTTCTTATCTAGACAGTTTCTTTAGCTTTCCTCCTAAAGCTTCTGTGGAAGGCGATGGGATACTGGCCCGGGAGAATAATTGTGTCACCCATTATTGCATTTCATATATGTAATAATTAAGAATATATATATATCTGCTGTATTGTCCGTAAATGTTAAGATTCTTTTGCTTATGCTAGGCTCTCACAATTCTGTAGCACTAATTTTATCCCCAGGTTCCATTTGTATTTATGCAAACAAATGCTTGGTGTGTTGTCTTTACTTGGATTTCTGTTAGGAATATGCTCAGTAGCTAAAGGTTGTCAAAATGCACGGAAGTCAAAAGGCTTGATCTCCAGAGATGGAAGTGTTATTAATGCCTAAATGATTCTATTCAAATCCCAGTTAACGCATCAATTGTTATGAATGTTAGTGTATTGGCTTGTGCAGTGCACTCTGTGATACTGGGCTGGCATTTTCCCACAGGTATAAATGAGTTAATTTAATTAGAAACATAAGGGTTTGTGCCTGTAGGGATAAAGGGCCGGTGAATGGTGAACTCGCAGTTGCTCACTCCCGTGCTTTAACTCTGCACAGTCACAGAGTCTCAGTGGCCCCTTTTCTGTGAGAGGAGCCCTGTGTGTGGGGGCAGTTGTGAGGTGAAGACATTCAGTGGTGTGGTTTAGATGGTAAGTCTCTGCTCTATGGGGAACCGTCCCTGTAGCAAGAGGCTGGCTGACAAACACACCAGCCCCTCTCAGACACAATTCCTGATTTTAAAGAGGAAATATTTGTGCCCATAACCACAAATTTACAATACTGGATTATGTCCCAAATTTGACCTACATTGTTTTGTCCTATTTTCTCCTTTATAATCTCTTTGCACAGTCCATGTAATTTTTTGTGTGTTCTTCTGCTTTGTTCTTCAAAGCACAGATTAAACGACACTTGTCTCTAAACAGATAAATTCCAGCAGTACTGGGCCCTAGAGCAACCCTTCAATTTCACAGACCAGAGAGCCACAAAAAGAAATAAAGATGGTTAAGCAGAGATTTTAGTCATGAGTTTTTGCAAGGTCAGAATACCAACAGTAACAAAAATAGTTATGTTTGTATGTATTAGTTAAAGATGTTGGAGAAAAATACTTTGTCAAAAGAAAAGGAAACCTTGACCTTATGACTCATTTTTGCAGTTAAAATGTGAGTTGGGAGTTCTAAACTTTTAATTTGTGAGTTTTCTGGACAACAGAGGCAAAGAATCTGTTTTCTGATTGACTTCTCTGAACTGGAGAGAAGCTGCCGTGTGCATTCAGCTCCTTCCCAGCACGAGGGGATCCAGGCAGGAGAGTGATCTCCTGAACCTCTTCTCCCACCTAAGCCCACATTTCTGTCTCCTTGGGCACCAGGAGCTTTGCTGATTTACAGAAACAAAAGCAAGCCTGAAGATGCAGGAACTTCTGCAGAACACAATGTGAGCTCTGGCTGGAGATGCTCTGTTGAGTGCTCGTGCCCTCTGTCCCCAGTGGTGGCTGAGATTGCACCACGGTCCTTGCTTCTGTGGAGGCAGGAGCAGACTCTCCTCTGCCCAACTGTTTTCCCAAAACCTGTTGGTAAGGCAACACCTTTAGATCTTTGCCTCTCAGCCAAGTTTTATTGAAAGTGACTGATGTTTTCAAAAATTTCGAGGGACTAATCAGGCAAAAAGCGACACACTGCCCACGCCTCATTCCATTCAGAAATCAGGATAAAAGTGTTTTATGGATGCAATTTCAGGCTTGCCTGTACATAGGTGAGTACTTGCAGGAAGAGGATGAAGGCAATCCCCAGAGCGGCTTCCCGGCAAATCCCCAGCACCCTGATATCCCACCACTGCTGTGCCTCTACCAGGAAAATACCAGAGTCTGCCATCTTTATCCATTTTGTAGTCAGCAAAATTGTTAAAGAATTATTGAGGTGAAGTAGCTTTGACTCCTCCTCTCTGCAGGAGTGTGAGTATGGCTTCTCCAAGGGGTAGCAGAATGACTTGCAAGGAGCTGTGAGTCCATCTGTAAACACAGATATGAGGGAAACTCAGGCTCCTGTGGTCGCTCACCTTGTGTATGGTCTGCTTGCTTTGTGATGCCTGAGGTTCAGAGGTTTTGCAAAGTGACTTGCGGATTCAGTTCTGTGTGAGTTCTGAGACCTTTTTGTCTGATGGGAGTTGTTCAAATGAGCCAGAAATCACAGAGGGATTGACATGAGGGAGCCTCAGGGGATGCAGATGGTCAGAGGAGATTCCCAGTGCAGAGGAAAACTCCTCTTGTTAACTAAACCAGATGCTACTGACTCTTCATTGGGCTGTTCATGTACCAGCTGTAGTTGTAAGCCCTTTTTGTCTGAATGGGATTGGGCCATCCTGGGGCTGTGGGTGTTCAGAAGCTCAGCTGTCATGTTCAGGGACAGCAGGACCAGGTACTGGTGCTCAGTGCTCTGACACAAGAGTAGGAAGCTGAAAGGAATAGTAGGAGGTGACACCTTGGTATATCAAGGGATTTAAGCCCAAATGAATCAGTGAGGGTTGCTAGACAGGAGTCTCTGGTGGATGACAATTTACTTCTCTCTCTTGGGCCTCTTGTCTTGCCCTCTGTCCCTTCTCAACCTTTGCAACAGCAGCACAGGCTTCAGAGTTGAAGTACAAAGAACTTTCAGCCAGTGAAGCCAAACATTGATTAGAATAGGTGCCAGGGATGAGATAACACTCGGATTTGGTATGAGCAGTTCATCCTCCCCTGAGGCAGTCAGACCGAATATTTTGACTTGCTACAATAATTTCCTGTGGGCTGATGACCACTGATTCGATACAAATGGTAGTAACAGGCTCCATCAGGAGCTGTCCTGAAGGGCTGTTGATTCATTTAATCCCACAATGAAGATTGAGTGAGCTATTATTTCGAAAGGCAAGCTGGATCCAGCATGTATTTGTATCAACGCGCCAGAGATGACACAACCAGTGCCTCACCCTGCCCAGCAAAGTGGGTTTTTGCTAATGTTTTATTTGGTCTCCATGTTTGGCTGGGAGACAAGCAACGCTCTTTTGATGTGTTGTTTCTATGAACAGTGAACTAAAAACATTCTCTGTGAGGGGGTTGCACTGCTGTGTTCTGCTCACTTGATTTCTGTGCACCTCCCTTCTGCATAGGTTCTAGTGGGAGATTTCACTGTGAGAATGAGGACCTAGGGCTTCCTGAGTTGCCACAGTGACTGGGACTGCCTGCCCACCAAATGCAGCTGGGAGCTCCTTACGGTTCCTGCCACATTTTGGAAGCAGCGAGGAGAGCCTGTGGGTGGTCTCACTGAAGGAGTCCTGGTGGTCCTGGTCAGACAACGTGCAGTAGCTGGTTCCCACCTGCATGTGGGCTCTTTGCAGGTTCCTCATCACTGCTGTCCTTGGAGAGCCCACAGGCACTCAGGCATCTTTCCAGGTATGGCGTTTTAATTTTTGTCCCTTTATTTTTTCAGGAATATTTTTGACATTTTCAAAGTTGAAGCAACTGGAGCTTTCTTTGATGAAGGAGTGAAGTTGACTGAGCTCTGCTTTGCCCAGTTTTATTTAAAGACCATGACTACTACTCCTGAAATGTTACTCATGAATGCTGTTATTGCATTATCTGCTTTTCCATCTGTTAGGTGCCATGGCCCCAGCAGCACAAATACCATAACAGTAGCAGTTGTCAAAGGTCTATTTAGGCATCTTCAAAAAGTAGTAAAACCTGATACCACTAAAGATAAGCCAAGTTTTGTTACAATAAAGTTTTCTTTGGGTCTGATTTTAGAAATGGTACTACTTAGAGCACCTCTGGAATTTTGCTTTTGATAGGAGAGAGGTTGTACTCATCTATTATTTTAAGTACAATTATTTGCTTATTCCTGGTTTAAACAATGTTGTGTTATTGTTTGTAACCCACGTACAAATATATAACCCTCTGTTATATCTGCCCTCAGCGTTCTGTTTGGTTGCTCCCCAACTCTGGGAGTTCACATAAGACCAAAAAGTATCACTTGGGCCAAACCCATGCCTCATCTTCTGGGTAACCCCCATGACTTCATGACCAATCAAAAATCTAATTATAAGCATAGCTCGTGAAACAGGAGATGCCCTGAACCAAGTCCTGTGTATCACTTAGAAGTGTAAAATTACTATTCTGTAGTTAATAGTGCATTTAAATATGAATGATAATTGGAGCAAAAAATTAAATGAAACCTTGTTTATATTAATTGAGTAGATCTGAAGACTCCTGGAAGACAGGTGTCCCATTAATAAGCAGTGCCTAATGGACTGCAGTTCCTCCCGAAGCCTCGCAGCCTTGACTGGGCACAAGGAAACAACCCAAGGGTTCTGCAACACTGCGGCTCCGCGATGCTGCACGCAGACAAGCTGTGTGTCTGCAGGAGGCCCAGGCACCCTGTCTCTGGTCCTGGCTGCTCTTACACCCCTGTCCCCATGGGCTCAGCACCTGCTGGTCCTTCAGCCAACCTGGAAAATTGCAGGAGAGCACAGCTCTTCCAGTCACAGCCCAGCAGGGACAGGGGTGATCATGTAATGGCCACCAGCTGCTCTTGGGGTGAGGTCTGTCCCACGAGTAGTCACAGAGATGAGTGGTGCCCTGTGGCAGCTGCACATTCCCTGAGAGCTGAAAGATGCAGCAGCAGCAGCTTTCCAGCATTTCGTGGGCATCTCCCTGCTCCTGTGTGTGGATGTCTAAAAAGTGCATGGGAGAAATGCATATTTTAGGGCTAAAACCAGAGATGGGAGGTGGTTGTGCTGGGGCCCAGGCTCTTGCTGGTGATAACAACAGTAGCCTGCAATCTGTCAGGTAAGGTGTACTTTTGGTGTGGCTGGTTTTTTTTCCCTGCCAGTGCAGCCTTGGTGCTGCCATGGGGCAGCCGGCAGGCGCCACTCTGGGAGGTGGCACGGCACGTTCCCTGCAAGGTACATGGCACTCCTGGTCCCCTCCTCCCTGTTGCCTGGAGCCTGCCAGGACAGCCTAGCACCTCGGTGGCATCATTGTGTGGTGGCTGCTGGCCATGTGCCACCCTAAGGGCTTCCTCACCACCCTGGGGACTTTGCACACAGTACTGATCCTGCCCAGCCCTTGGAAGCCACTCACCAGGGACTGGGCAGGGGGGTGACAGGGTGGTGGCAGGGTGTTTTAGGGAGAAGACAGGCAGAGGAGTGTAAAGATGGGGCTGTTGATAAGGCTCCAACCACTAAACCGGTCTGGAACCGTGTGATTTGGCACAGTGCAGGGAGCTGTAGCTAACAACACAAAAGATGAATAATTGCAGGTCATGGCATTCATTCTCCGAATTTAAAAATGATTAAGCTCTTGGTGAGGGCAGGCAGCTGCAGGTTTGGGCTGCCTTTGTCCCCCCAGCCATGGTTAACATGGCACTGACGTCTGGCTGGCGAGCAGGCACCTCTCCTCCTCCATCTGCACCCTGCACCTGGAGCAGGGCTGCTGCAGGGCCTTGCTGCGCCCCTCCTTCCCTGGGCATTGGAGGGGATTGAGCACGGTGTGAATGCCAGGGGCTCTTCTCCTGCTCCTCAGTTCTCCACCCGAATCAGCGGAGGCGATGTAAGCTGTGACATGGGGTAAGTCACAGCCACTGCACGTGCCTGTCTCAAGGAGGTGAAAATGAAAGAGGCAGGAAGGACAAACATCGGCTCCAAACAGGCACATCCAGCCTGGTGCTCTGCTCTGCGGCTGCCTTGAGTCATGTCCCAGGCCACAGAGACAGAGCTTTAGAAGGGTTAATGGGCTAATGGACCTGCCTAAACTGAGTTTAGTTTGGTATTTAAAAATAATGGATATGTTTAATTAAAGTGAAATAGCTAATGACTGGGAGCAGGGAAGTTTTTATAATGTTGTTGAAGGGAAAGTAAAAATAAAAGGGCTGGTTTCCAATTAGAAAACTATAACCTATATAAAACTATATCTTACCAGGATTATCTAATTTTACATTGTCTCTTGGTGCTTGAGAAGTACCACATGTGCCTACAAGTGAAGGTGTCCTTGAAATAGAAACAGTAGCTACTGTGAGTCCCTGCAGAGGGCTTGGAGTGAAATCCTGAGGATACTGCTAGTTAGTGTAAAAACGTTGACTTTGGACTGCTGCTGCAGGTTCTGAGCTAAAAGTCTGTGTGAGTTTTGCCATCAGTCTGCAGGTACAATGCTTTGGTACAGATAATGTGGCACTTCAAAGCCTGTATCCTGTGAGCAGGAGGCTGAAGCTAAAACAGCAGAAAATGAATCCACCAATGTTTGCTAAGTGGTCCTTTCCTCTGATTGCTGATGGTCGTTTAGTCCCTTCCTTGTTGGAGTCTAAATGTCTACCAGCTCCTTTCAGAGTCATGGCATTACTGACCCAGGAAAATTAATTATTTTCTTTTGTCTTCCATTTTTTTCCCCATTTCACTGAGCAGCCCTTTGAGAACCCCCTTACTGTCTGTGTGTCTGCTTTTAATGTGTCTTTTCTGCAAAGCCTGCAGAGGTGCCCCCCCAGCTAATTCTCTACAGCAACAAGGGATGGTGCACAGACCTTCAGCACTGTCAGTCGTGGGGAAGAGGTGAAGTCTGGGATGGTGAGCAAGGCTTAAATTGCTAGGCATGGGGAAGAAAATGATGCCTAATGGAGCAGCAGTTTCAAGTCAAGGGTGAAAGGAGTGCATGACAGCAGACTTGGAGAAGGCTGGTGCTTATCTGCCACTTGCTTTGTCTACATGTGGGAGAAGGGGGAGATGCATCAAGCAACAGCATCTGTACACAGGTTATCAGAATGCATTTGACATTGCACAAAACTCATAAGAAGGCTTATTTAAGGTGCTCTGTGATGCGTACAATCTTGAACTAGCTATGAGTTTTCTCTTGAGTGTTCCTCAAGAGAGGAACCTTCTGTATGAGATTATGGCCACAGCTTCCAACCACTCCTGCTGTTGCAGATTTCTTTGGCTTCCCCTGGGGAAAGTTGACTGCAGTTGCATTTCAGTTTACAAAGAAAATAAAGCAAAAGGGAAACACCCAAATGAACAAACAAACAAGCAAAAACCCAGAGAAAGAATCAGGTGCAAAAATAGAAAGGGCTATCACAAAAATAAACCATTGAAACATACTGGGTCACAAACTGGATATAAGCCATTGGCGTTGGGGTGTTGCAAGGAGGGAAAAAAATACAAGTTTTGGTCGGAGATCTGTTAATAGGATGATTGCACCAGCAGCACGGGAGCCTGACAGTGGCAGGTCACATCCAGGACACTGGGCTGAATGTTCTGGACACGCTGGGAGGGGTTCAGCAGACAGCAACAAACCTGGCAGTTGTAGAAAATATGACCACTGAGGAAAGTCTGAAAAAATCGAGCTGGGCACTAGACCTTTCTCATTAGAGAGGATAAGCACTGTTATTGAGTGTTTCAAAAAGAGATGAGTGTGCATGTTGGAACCTCAGGTGTGGTTAGGTGCATCATAAGCAGAACAATCTTAGGTTTCATCCAGTACTGTGTTCTGGGATCTTCCTGTGCTATTGCAGATGCTGAATTGGGGCTACAAAATTTTCACCATTCTTGTTTTGCAGGATGAAGGGGGAGGAAGGCAGGCTGGAAGCCACAGCACAAGACCCCACAACCACTGCTCCCAGACCACACTTCTGTTTCCACGGCTGGTCCTGAGCAACGTTATCTGCAGGTAATAATCTTACAACTCCTGGACTTCTTGAAAGGGTTAACAGCTAAACTCTTTCCTGAAATGGGCTGAAGTCTCTGTGTGAGTGGAACTAAAGATCTGCAAAGTAATATTATGTTGCTGTTAAGGCGGCAGGAGAGATAAACTATCCTGGCTCATATATAAATATTTGTACTTACAAACAGGAGCAAGGGTAACTGAAGAAAAATGTGAAAGACTCACGTTGTTACTCTTGTTTTTTGAAGTTTGCTGTCCTGCAATGAAGTACCTTTTAAATAATTCTATGGCAACCACAGCATAACAAACCCCACATTGCCTTCCACGCAGTTACTTTGACCAGCACCAAAATGCAGGTTGGTCACGGAATCTCGATGGCTGCAGGTGTTTTAGCCAAAGCACAAGTCTGGAGGAGCTGGGTCCTGCTTCTTTCTTTGCCCATTTTAAGAAAATTATAATAAAATAAAAGAAGTTACATACCAGGGAGTTACAGCAGGAGAGATATAGAAATAACCTGTTTTGTTACTAAAAGATAGCTCTGAGCATCCGAGTGCTAGGCCACTCAGTAATTAAAAATCATCTTAGAACTATGAAGCAGGCTGTGCTCTACACACTCCCTTTTCAGACAAAACAATTATAGAAAACAGCTTAAAACAGATACTAAAACCAGCAGACATCCGGCTAATAACCATAGGGTACATTAGGCACTTTAGGGTACATTAGGAAATAAGAAGTTTGCCTGTTTATTTGCATTTTTTTTGGCATAAAGAAATAACATAGTTCACGAGCCTCTCCTCTTTAGGGCTGAACATGCTGCTGAGGCTGAGATGGGAGATCAGCAGAGGTTCATGACTGCCAGTAGCAAATCCTGTGGAAAAAGCAAAGGCAGAGTTGTTAAGGGTCATCTTCTCAGAAGCAGGACTGGGAATGGTGAACCCTGGAGCATCCTGCTCTTTTACCCGCACCTTGTAGGTGGGTGAGATGGGGGGCAACACAATGAATCTACAAAGAACATCCTGGAAGGAGAGGATACTAGGGCAGGAACCCCCTCCTGCACATCAGGAGAACGTGGGTGCTGCAGTTCAGGTGGTGCAGAGCTATCTTCTTGCTGCTCTCCACAGTCACGGGTGAGGTGGGTCTGGTTTTGCCAGCCAAGGGGAATGCAACTGCTCTTGGAGATTAAAACAGGCAGAGGATCAGTAGGACCTACGGACCACCACCACCTGTAAGGCAGAACTGTTCCTGGTAGTATATTCCCAAGCATTATTAGATTTAATTTTAAATGTCCCTCTCACTGTGATGTTCCCTGCTTCCTCCAGGAAGTTTGGTTCATTAGGTCCATTAGTGCAATTAGGGATTCAACACAGCAGACCACTTGAAAAACAGCAGTCCAAAGGGCATCTCACTGACAGCTGATGTGGCTTCTCTCTTACTCCACCAGAAAAGCTGCAGGGAAAAAAAAAATAATGTCTGAGTGTGTCCTTTCCTGGAGAAATCTCCTTTTGCTGTGAAAAAGCGAGGGTGTTCATGTGGTGCTGCAGTCTGATGGCAAAGCAGAGCTTACAAGGCTCTGTGCTGCAGCTGGGCTGGGTGGCAGAGCATCCTGGAAGGAGGGGCCCAACCACTGTTGTGTCTCCCAGCTCTTGCATCCTGGGAAGACCGTCCCTGCAGGAGGAGCTAGGATGGTCTCTTATTTGGAAACATAACATGAATAGCTGGAGGCACTGCTGATCACATAAAGGGGGTCAGCATGGCCTTGTATTCCCTAAAATGTGCTTGTGGGTCAGTGGCAAAACACACAGCTGTCTGCTGGAGATGGTGGATGATGTCTATCATGAGCCGCATCCTACCATGGCTGCTCTTGGAGAGCAGGGAGCCTGGGAGTGAATAAGGAGTCAAGTTTCAGTCTCCCTTACGCATCACTTTTCTTCTCTCACAACTGGAATGGAGCTGGTCAGGGTGTGGGGCAGCTCTGGCACCATTTCAACCAAGCCAGAACTGAGTTATTTCTTGCTGTGTGCATTTGGAAGAGGCCCATTCTCCACGTTGTCCTGCTAATAATCTGCTGAATCAGAGGACAGTCAGTGCAATGAGATGAAAATCACTTGTCAGGGAAAGAGTGATGGCATATGCTAAAGCTGTTATGAGAATTTTGCCTCGCTTTGGACAACTAGTTTTTGTTTGATAATGTGGGAGATGATCAAGATCCACTTTTAGATTTCAGTACGGAATAATCTAAGACAGCAACTCTTGATGTCAGTGGGAAATGAGCCTATTTATGCTAGACAGAATTTGGGCATGGCAGACCAGAACAGCCATATGTTGCACAGTATTATGCCACCCTCCCATGTACTTTTCTAGTTAGTTCCTTACAATTCAATATGCTCAAAATAGAAGCAGGCTTTGCTGTGTTTCAGGAACTTGTGCAAGCAGAAAATCCTGTTAGGAGAATAAAGCTGCCTAACCCACGGATTGCTTGTTGCATGCTCGGCACCATCAATCACTGTTGTGCCACGGCAGCTGGGGAAGCTGCAAGGGTGCCAGAAGCATTTTGGCAAAGAGTGATGCCGTCAGGGCTCGTGGCCACAGTTCAGAGTGCTGCAGCCACAGCCCCCGGGTGACCACCTTGCCCCTGCCATGGACCAATGTTTTTGTGGGAGATGTGGCTGAAGTGAATGTCAAGCTCCATGGAGCCACCACATTTTACAGCTTGGTGTGTTAAGCTAGAGCTTGGCAGGTCTCCTCTTGTGTTGATATGCAGGGCAGTCAGCTAGGGCAGCTGTTTGGCTTCCAGGAAGGGCAGGACATTCCCCTGTGTCTGGAATGGCTCCAAGGGCCACAGCTACATCCAGCTGCTGTTCAGCCCACAGTGTGTGCAGGGCATGCACCTTTCAGAAGGCTGAACTGACTCTTCCATTGGTTGAATACTTAGGAATCTTCCAGAGGTTCGAGTATTTTTCTCATACAAACTTTATTAAATTGCATAAATTCTTCCTGAGATCGTTTGTCCCATCACATCCACAGTCTATTCAATCTACTGCCAATCACCACATTCCAGCTTGTAAACCTGGCCAAACAACTACCCCTTGCACTCTGCATGCACAGTGTTACATGGGCTGACATCCCCTGCCAAAGGCTGTGAACAAGTCACAGCTGAGGAG
The DNA here is from genome assembly GCA_013398115.1 of Falcunculus frontatus. Taxonomy (NCBI): domain Eukaryota; kingdom Metazoa; phylum Chordata; class Aves; order Passeriformes; genus Falcunculus; species Falcunculus frontatus. Next base: position 512,919 of record VZRV01007601.1, read on the forward strand.
AAACAGAAAAAGCACTTAATTTAACCGAAAAATAGACAAACCAAATAAAGAAAAAAGAATCAGGTCAAATTTCTACTGCAAAGGCTTGGGCTATAACTAAAATGCAGGTATTGGAACTCTCTAGACAATAAACGCTCCTACAAAGACTTCTTTTATTAAATCTTTAAAAAGCTAAATTGTACAATAACACACACCCCCAGTCAATTAAGAGGATGTTTATTTTTCTATTTCATTTAGTTAAAAGCCTGCAGTGGAGAATAATTCCTACAGCAGTGTGCATTGTCATCAGCCATGCTCCGCACGGGAGCCAAATATTACAGCCTTCTGACAACTTTTCGGACGGCTGCATCTTGTGTTGCCATGGAAATGGACCTGAGCTCACTGAAAGCTGAGTAATGGGCTCTAAAATCATCACTCCTTATGCTGAAAAATTGCTGGGGTGACATTAGGTAGTAGTAGTAATACTAATAATGTCTAAGGTTGTGGAACATTGGTCTTTGTTGGTTTCATTTTGTAGAAGTGTTATGTTCATGTTTGTATTTAAATTATCTGGTCAAATACAACCCTTCCGTTTGCATTGCACTGAGTGACCACAGTGCTGGAGCAGTCAGATGCCATTCAGACACAGCAACAGGGAGAGAGCATCCCTAAGAAAAAGGAATTGAGGAGGAGGATTGTTTGTTTTAACTAACCAGGCATATGGACACAACTGACCTTTTCTTTTATCGTGTCTGTCCTGTTGCACAACCATTTTCCATTAGTCCACAAGTGTTTGCTTGATCCACTGCCATTACAATATATGATAAAGTTCAATATTATTATGTCCCACATTAATGTCCTTTCACTTTGCTGTGTTCAGCAGTCTTCAGCTTTGCCCTAGTTTCACAGTGTTCTTAATTGTACTGAAAATGTTTGCCCCTAGCATCATAGTAACATCTTACTAATCAAACAATGCCTGCAAGGAAAATTCTGCTAAGCAGATAAATTTGACCATGAGAATTTATACTGTAAAAAAAAAAATAAAACCTTTTGGAGACAAAATGTGCCTGTAGTCACAGGATGAAATGCAGGGCTTCAAACAAAGAAAATAAGAGTTGGAAGCCATCTTCTCAGCCTACAGTTTTGTGGAAAAACATTCTACACTTACCAGAGTCCTGTGAAAACAAAGCGCTTGTATGCCAGTCTTAATCTTGAGATATTTTAATAGGTTGCTTTCCAGTAATTTACCTTTATTGAATTAGCAGAAGAGTTTTTACTTTCACAGTAGCTCTAGAGAAACAGCATTGTCCACCAGAAACTAGCATAGTTTTTTCTATTACTGTAGTATATCAAGATATGATGTTGAAATGCTTTTAAGTCTGAGTCTTGAGCATATCAGTATATTACAGAAAATTGAGCTATACACTTTTAATTCTCAGAAAAATCTGGCTCCCTTAGAAGATCTGCAAACACCATACATTGAAATACTGCTGAAATTAACAGTGGGTACGTACTCTCCCCCTTCATTTGTAATCTCATGTTTATTTTTATTTACTGATCAGCTGATTTGTGGGTAGATTCATGGCATTTCAGGCTATTTGCTTTCACCATGTCCTTTGCCAATCTTCTGTCAAATTAAAGAGAAAATTCTGTAACCATTTCAATCCATTTCCCAAATCTGACTCGCCTCCTTATGGTGCCTAACAGCACTACTCAGTAGTATTTCCAAGCCTATGCAGAGCTTTCCTGCTGTATCTGTTCAAAAAGATGCTTGAACTTGGTCCATTATAGTTAGAAGAGCTCTGTGGCTGAGGTGGGGTTTGCACATTCAGAGGGGAGGCTGGTAATGAAGGAAGCTAACACTTCTGCAGTAAAAGTCATTAGGCATGCAGCCAAATTCAGATTTTACAGTATTCCTCAAGGCCATGCTTGTGAGACTCAGGGTTGTTTTAATTATATTGTTTCTTTCAAGTAGATTTTATAGGAAGAGGATTGCACTGTTTTCCTTCAGTGACTACTTTTTTTCAGGGGCTCAGAAGCCAAGTAAAAGATCTCTGGTGGTTAATTAATTTCTGCAGAACCTTCTCACGCCCATTATGGTATGGGGTTCATATTTTAGAGTTGGGATTGTGACAGGGAGAGGCGAGCTGGTGCAGGCTGCCACTTGCAGAAGAGGAAGGTCTCTGAGCCACTCTCCAATCAGCACAGTCACTTCAACTACTGTTTACAGCCACTGCCAAACTAGCACATGGCCTCTTGATGCTCAGGAGACACCAAGTGCCTGTCCACTGAGGAATGCACAGGGCAAAGGTGATCTCCAGAAGAGACAGTCAGTACAGAGTTCTAGGAAGAGTATTTCACAAAATTTGTCTTTCTTTCAGCATGATCTGAAAAGTGCATCCCCTTTTCCTCACGTTAGCTCCCAGTTTCTGTTTGGATGAAGTCAGGGGCAGATCCCCCACTGACTTCAAAGCAGCAAAGTCTTGGCATTTAGAGGAAAATCAATATGAAGAATAATGATGCAATATAAACACTTCTGTTATAAATGCATAACGTAAATAACAGTCTTTTATAGCATTTATTTAAATCCCCAAGCACTGGTGGAAAATAGGTCTCCAAATAACCTAAATAGTTCGGCACATTAAACTCTCAGCCCTTACAAATATTGGTAGTGTTTCAAAGAATGCATTTTAAGTGAGCAATAAAAAGCAATTAGGCATGTAATTGTTGTTTTAGAGATTTAATCCAATTCCCACTGCAGTCAGTGGAAGTCTACAATCACTTCAATGGGGACTGAGTTTGGGACCTTACACATTTGAAGGCAGGGAGGGAAAAAGAAGGGAATAGGCAAACCTGAACAAAACAAGAATTGGGAATTTCATAAGCCTACATAAAATGCACAAAACGTTTGAGATAGAAGACATCTTTTTGTTAGGTAGAAAGCATCTACTAAGCACAACTGAACAAGATTTCCCCCCTCCCCTCCATACAATGCCCCTCCTATCACTTGACAGCCATATAATTAAATTATTGGATAGTAAACTTTTCTGAACTTCTCAAAGAAGGTAACTCAGTTTCTCTCTGTCAGATGTAACACCACCTAATTATAATTAACTGTATCTCTGTGTTTGTCAAGTAGCAGAAATGTTGTTAAGACAATGTATAACCTGAAATGGGCTAAGCACTATAGAACTTACGTTTGAAGTATATTTAGGATAGACATGAATGCTATCAACACAGGCAGATGGAAAGCTTCAACATATTTTATATTATTGCTTCCATTGAAAGTAAACACTCTATTTAGTTTTTAAGGTGGAAATTGGAAAGATAGATTTTTCAGAACATTCACAATTACTTGGGAGAATCACGGATGCTATATCAACATCTACTCTGCAGAGATCTGAATTCAGGTTTATAAGTATTTCATCTTCCCCTTGGCTGATGAGCAAATCTATTATAACTATGAAGTTACACAACTCAAAACCAAGTTCCCTGTATGAATCTTTAAACTTTTGTCAGGATTATATCTGATGGGAAAATATACTATTCTTGTTATAAGACGTTAGTGTAATTTTATTGCATTTTTTTCCCTAGGTATCACAGGATCTCATTTACAGCATTTTGTTTCCTGCAGTACTGAGACTGCAGCCAAATATTTTGCCATTACTGAGTCAGGGTTAGGTTCATTGGTTTGGCTGATATCTATATGGAGTAAACAGAAGATGGATGTAAATGGGGTGCTCGGAGTTCTGGTGGAGTGAACACCCCTTGCTTTTGGTGCAGGAACGGAGGCAATGGCCATTCAGATGACCAGCCTGGTGTGAATGGAAGCTCCCCCTCCACAGTTTAGAGGTGAGACTCTAAAACCAAATATGGCAAATCATATTATCTTAAAACTTGCTTTTAGTCTAGGAAGAAATGGTATGAAGTTACACAACACATTTTCCTAATATGAACAATGGATAGTAAGGAGACATGATACAACTGACTTCAGTGACACGGCAAAATAAGTTTCCAAGGATTTATAGCAACCTAAGTATTACTTCTGGTGATTTATAAAGCTGCACACAGATCTTCTTCTAGACAGCCAGAGGAACCAAACACAGAAGATTGCTGCAATGATGTATTACTGTTTGTTTGACCTCGTTCGTCACAAGAACAGGGCCTTTAGATCAAATGTGTTCACACCAAGGCCAACTCTGCCCTCCCTACAGTTACTTGCCAACTGCAATAGGGCCTTGGAGAATTAACATTTTAACTATTGGACTTCAGAAAATGTATTCTACTCTTTCTACAACAATGCAAATACACTCAATTTTCAAGGAAAAGTACTATCTACCACCATTCAAAAAAAAAAAAAAAAGCAATCAAGGACAGACTATGAGGGATATGAGCAGATTGCAGCATCCCAGTGAAACCCCAGAGAAGCAGTGCTTTGGATTTGCTGACTGGCCACTGGATGCCACTATTGTTCCACTGAAATAAAGTGTAGTGTTGTCATCTTCTGATGGGCTTACTATCCCAAAGAGGGGAGTTCAAATAGCAGTGCTATGTGCAATTTTCTGTAGAAAATAAGCAATTAGACTTGAAATTATTAATGTCCTTTACTGTGTTTAGAAATCTGATTTTTTCTCCCTGCTCAGAGCCCCTTCCCTGCAGGAATCACAGCACCAGTCTCTCCCTTTGAAGGCCCTGACAGGCTACCTCCATGTTTTGACTAAAGAGAAGCAATTCCAAATCCCCACTCTCATAATGGAGAATATTTAGGCATTATTCAGGAAAAGAGGAAGAGATGAATGACCTAACATTAGCCTCCAAAAATTCAGAGACCTGAACTGGGGAGATGGTCGTGGCACCGTGGTCCCCAGCTGGCAGCAGCTGCAGGGATGCTCAGAACCTCTGTCAGGAATAAGCTCCGCTTTGGATGTCAGAGGGACATTAAGATTAAAAGACAACAATGTTAAAAAATTGCAAAATTTTCTTTACATGAGTGGGTCTGGGTTATCTTGCTTTTAAAATCTCTTTACTGTTTTTAACATTTTAAACTGTATATATATGTATATATTTGAAGCCAGACCAGTTCTGCCTCTGTCTGCAGAATCACAGGACACAGGTTGCTGTATTTCTCACCATCCTCAGGTTTGTGTGTGCAGCTCCTCAAGATCTGTGACCTCTGGAAGCCCACAGGGAAACCCTGCAGCTCTCAGGACAAGGAGCAGTGCTGAGGTGCTCTCATCAATCCTCTGCAGCTTTCCCCCCTGAAAGGGCTTTTCTTTTACCCCTGAGAGAAACACAGCGTGTAGCACTGCCCCAAAGCCTCCACATGCTTGCATCCCACGACACTGGATCTGTGTACTGTCTCATGCCAATATTTTCCATGATTAAATTCCCACTTGGAGCTGGCACTGAGCCCTGCTGTAGTAATAAAAAGTGTGAGCAACGATGCTGCTTGTGAGCCCCTCTGCTCCCAGCTTTTCCTCAGTCATATTCCCATGCAAGTTCTCCACACATCAACACCGTTCACCCCTCGCTGTCTGTGCCATGGAGCCATATTGGGAATTTTCCTCATTTCCAGGAAACAACTCTGTCAGGAAGGAATAGACATTCTCCTCTTAACTGCTCTACTTGATATTCCACAGGCAGTCACCTCCAGCAAGAGGTGAAGACAACAACTGCAGGTAGTAATGTCTTAAATCGTCTGCTCTAAAACTTTGCACTAAATCAGGGAATTACGTTACATGCTGGCACCTCACTGTACCACTAAAAAGAACTTTTCCCCTTTCCTACAGATCGTGTAAGAGGGAAATATAGGTGTTTTTTTCCTTATGAAACCCATACACATTCCTTCTATTGGCAATTTCACACACACACACACATAATACTGGATGTTTGAAATTAAAATCAAGATTGCTTTATTCTAGCTGAGGAATCCCTAACCTCATTTTTCAACTGCCTTTCAAAATCCAGCAAGTGTACTTTAGTCACCAGGGAAAGGTAACTGTCAGCTATGTGGATATGGAGCCAGAAATAACAGCATAATTTATGATTGAACCTAAAACAAATCACGATGATTTTTTCTTTCGCACTTTTCAGCAGTTCAAGTGATTTCAATATGACAACAAACCTTTCCCACTATGCTTTGTGATCGTTTTTATTTGAAAAAATGCCCTTTTTATTTATTGTGGATTCCTTTTATGCTCCAATGCAGATGTTTAAAAAGATTTCTTTGGCTTCATTTCAAAAGGGCACTATTTAACTTTTTGTAAATCCAATTGAACAATGCAGAATACCGGTTTTCATTCAAAAGGAACCTGATAGAATAATAACAATAACAATAGCAATAATAATAATAACCATCATCATCACCATCATCTAAGTGTTCCAGAACACATCACAGCCTGGACAATGACTGCAGAGGTGCATAAGAGAGTTGTTACCATGCCCACAGCATACAAGATTAGATGTTGTTTCTGCATGTATTCAAAGAAATAACCTAAGCTTATGGAGTGGAATGTTCGGGTATTTCCTGGAATGCAATTTCTGATAACAATTTTACAAAAATTATTTCACTTAAGGACATTTTTAAACATCCATTTGTTGGCCTCAATCTGGTTTTTTTAAGCAGTTCACTTTATTTCTTCATATAACAGAAAACCTTTTTTAAAATATTACCCTAGAGACTGGTAAGAACAAGTTACTCATCATTGTCTTTCCAGTTCTGGACAGAGAGTTATTGTACCAGCTGTATTTGTTGTGTTTAAACTGAGTGTGCTGGTGAATGAGAAGTTTCTTTGTGCAGTCTTCAGATTAAGAACTAAGGAGAAAATAACTCACGTTACCAAAACGTTCTTATTATTTTTAAACATTTAGATTTAAAAATATTTTCTTTGGTTTTGGTTTGGCCTTTGCATTTCTGTTGCAGGCACAGTGTGCAAGAGGCAGGGCAGCTATCTGCAGAGACAGCATGTCTGGGTAGAGATACCTGAGAGATACTGCTCACTTCCATACTACTGTTCTTCAAATTTTTTTTAAACCATAAGTATATGATCATATTTTTAATTTGAACATTGCATTTTTGCTAAATAGAGTTTCCTTTCAGCTGGCAATCTGTCTTGAAATTTCCTTTTTTTTTTCCCAGCGCAGGTGATGGCACTTGTGCATGTGAAGTCGTGCATAGGCACTTGAGCATCAGCACTTGGCAGACTGAAGAGTTATAGAGAATCACATATACAATTTTTTTCCTAATTCTTTTGCTGAGCTCATTCTAAAAGAAAAAAGAAAGGATTTTTATTTAAGTGTCTTTAACTCACTCTAGCTCAGACTATACTCCAGCGGAGTGACACGAAGCACCTCTCTTGGGAGAGGCATTGTTCAAAACTAGCTGCAGCTGAGAATGCTTAAAAACTGGAGTATCAGCTGTGTTCTGGGTGGACAACTGCAGTTTAATGGCTCTGCAAGCTAATCAGAGATTAGCTTAAGAGAGACAGGATTGAAATGATTACATTATGTTGCTTTTCTAACACTTTGCATTGCTTTGTGGGCATCAGAATGAAAGGACTGTGCTGTGGTAAAATACGATTCTAGAAATTTTATTTTCCTCAATATTGCACTGTATGGTTGATAGTAGCACTATGTGAAAGATTTTAATTCTTCTTTTTACAGTCAATAAATTATGCTACAGTAAATTTTCTCATGGAAGGAGAAGATTTGTATTTGCATGCAGTGTCTTGGTAGCTCTAAGGCCTGTGCTTCTTCACAGGACTGAAGAATGAATGGTAAGCTCAACTGAGAGTGTCAAGGGCATATTTCTATTGAAATGTAATGTTCTAATGATCTGAAATTGGAGCTAAGAAAATAAATTACAGCCCTTGGTTATGGAATGGATTTCCCTAGAGATACACTTAATATTTTGGTGCCTCAGTTCCCACATGTTTAAAATTAACACCACTCCTGCTTCCTTTTCTCTGATAACCGTACAGAGTTTGGGGTTCTGTGTTTATTTTGGGGTGCTGAACTACGACACAGATTTGTTTATTTGCTGACAGTAAAAAAAGTCTTGTTTTCATGACTGGTGAGAGATCAGGTAAACCACACACTGTTTCTGCAGACACCAAACTAACACATTTCATTCATTGCTTTCCCCTGAAATGCTATTTTGCTGCTTTTCACAAACTATGAGAGCTTCTCTTCATTTCCCTGGTGCTACCTTTGGCTCTTCCTCCTTTACAAATAAACTACAACAATTTCAAACACTTTTGAGTGCCCTAGTGTTTGGTAATGGCATTTGCACAACTATTTCAGCAACTGCTCTAATGAAGGAGAGCAGTTAGATGCACAAGATTCAGTGACATTTAGCCCTGCCTGTAGTGATATTTCACAAGTGTGAGATGCTGAACAAATTTTTGTGAAGCTTTTTCAGATGGAGATTGAAGCAGACATGCAAAATATTGCACATAATCTCTGAAGATGATGTATGTGTAGCACGGGACAGGGTGGGAAGGAGAACAGCTGTTTCATGGCATGAGTTGCTATAGCTACTAACATCAAAATTTGTCATGAAGTATCTGCATCACTGAAACTCTTCAACAGAGTTGAACTAAATGGCATTGTCTGTTCTGCTCCTTACCTCATGGAAGAGGTCTCTTAAACTATTAATAGTCTGAATGATTTCAGAAGGGAACCTGAGTTTCTGCAGCCTTTTGACATTTTCTCTTCCTCCAAAGCTCTTTGGGGTAAATCCAGTGAAAGCTTACCTGGTACCTGCCTCCCAGAATGGAAGGAAAGATTGAGTGCCTACGGTCCCCACATCATGTGCGGAGATAGTTAAATGAGGTAAATACCTGCTCCCATCTTTAATCAGAAATAAGGTTGCAGAGAGAGAAACGTGTGGTTGTAGCTCCCTGAAAGGGATTAGTATCTAATGCCTCATTGACACGAAAACTGGGGAGTCCCATTCTTCTCTCTGTTCTTTCTTTTCCCTCTCTTCTGTCCTAGATTGTTTTGTACTTGCTCCAGCATATTTGGAACACCCCATGAGCCAATTCACTTGCTAAGCTGCTGGAACTCTAGCCCAACCAAAAAACTAAAATAAACAGAATTAATGACCTGAACTGACTCAGATGAGAGTGCAACAAAAACCAGGGCCTGTGCAAAAGCATAACTGTGTAGGCAGTTTTGGAGAGGAGCAGTGAAATAGTGGCAGTCCATGTTTTAGTTGGCATCTTGTCACTCACCCTGAGGCAATCTTGTTCAAAAGTTTCGGCTGTGCTTCCTTTTCTGTGGAGTCAGCATCCTTTTTGTGCTGCACCAACTTGGATTCCTGAAGCTTAGTTTGCTTTCCGTGGCTTTAGCTCGGCACAAAGACTTGTTACTCTGACAGGTAGAACACCATCTCATCTGTGGATATTTTTGTGACTGTTGGTGTCCTTGGTCAAACCCCTGAGGAAAGACAGGCATCTTTTCCTCTGCTTTTTTAAACCTAACAGGGATGAGCCTGAAATCTCACTGTCCAAGTGCAAGAGCAGAGGAAACTTTCAGCCAGAAGTTGAATGTCTTTTAAATACTGAGCCAAGTAACTCTCATGTAGTGGGACACTGGGGGAGAGGAGGGACTGGATCACACAGATGGGCTTAAGAATGTAAGGTCCTGTAGCCTGCTGTAGCTCTCTGCATCTTTAGAGCCTCCAATGGGCTCCAGAGACATCTATTAAGATCACTGCATGGCTGGAGCTTCTAATGTGTGAGCTGAAACTGAGAGCAGACCTTAAAGCGCTTACTAGTGCAGAGCACAACCCACAGGCTGGCTTATGAGGTTATTTTTATGCATCTCCACAAAGGGACATGAAAGCCCTATGAGCTGGGCTTTGTCGAGACGCAGTTCTTACACCAAGAGACAATAAAGGAGTCACAGGCTGCTATTGGCCTATTGCATAACAGGATCAGACATTTTAATGAGCTTCTGCTAGTCCAGGGTTCGTCAGCCCTGCTGATTTGTAATCAAACAGGACACTGCTATAGAAACCACTCCAGCAAACAGCGTTTTTGAATGTACTTAAGAAGATGAGTTGGAATTGAAATGCAAACAAACTGTGGGCCAGTCCATCTTTTTCTGAATTGTAGGAGCCTGCTATTCTACAATGCTAAAGTTTAATCCAGCTTGAATTTAAGTTTTTAGAGGTATTTTGTATATTTCATTTCATAAAGCAGTTTCCTCTGGTTCTTTAATATTTTTCCCATTATAATTCTTAATCCCGATTTTTAGCAAATAATTACAAAGAAGAAATGATAACTATAACTTCAAAATTTCTCTAATAATTTATTCTATAAAGTATGTTTATAAAAGAAATTGAACTAAAATTAATTTTTCGGATAACAGTCTATATGACAGAGTGGAACAGCTATGAAATAACAAAAGTTGTTTGGTTATTTTTAAACTGAATTATAAAGCAAAATAAAAGGAGTCTCCAGATAATTCAGTTGATTAGATTCAAACAAGCCCAAGTAAAGAAGGAAAAAAATGTTTAAGGAGTTACTCTTGAAATTTGGGTTGTTGTCAAAGACCTGACATCCACTACAGGATATTTGTGATATTACTCAAGAGAGTATAGGAAATAGGAAATTACTCTATCCCTTGGGACCCCAAACTTCCAAAGACACCACCCCTTCTCTATATCAAAAACCTCCTTTTTTGTCACCCTGTTATGAATCACTACAGAAAGCTGTGTTTTACTTCTCACTGTAGTTTACAAAGAGTATGTTATACCAAACTGGTGCATTATCAGCGAAGGACCATGTTGGGCTACTGTTTTTCACAAGGTAAAATTTCCTCTGATACTTTTGCCTGAATGCATTCCACAAAGACTTTTCCTTTCCTGGCCAGCCTTTTAAAAAAACATAAACCAAACCCGATCCATGGTGCACAGCAGAGTGCTTGGGGAGTTCTCCTTTGAATAGCATCAACTTCAGGAACAGCTGCTAAGATCAAATGGACAAAGAGAATTCGGCACCACCCACCCCTGTATTATGTTTTAAAGGTCCAGGAGCTTAATCCTTCCTGTGAACAAGCTCTGTTGTCCCGCTTGCCATTACCACTGACATATTCTGTGCTAGTCTGCTTCCTCCTCGGAGTGCACCTGCAGCAAAGCTGCAGTATAAGGGTCCAAAGTCTCTGCATTAACCTGGGTGATAAAATGAAAGTTTTCTTCTGTACTGCGAGGATTTATTTCCTATGACCTAATAAACACTAAAAAAAGATTTAGTTATTAAAAATGTTTATTAGTGCTTTTGCAAAGGTACTGAAAGCCAAAACAATAATCAGTATTTCTGCAAGCTGACTGAACGTCCTTCTCACACAGCAAGAAGTAGTCAGTTTACTTGCCCTATATTCTTTTTCACCTGCTTGGAGAGGTAGTTATGGTCTGCTCATAAATCAGAGAAATAGCTTTATTTCCAATATGTGTGACAAGAGTATATTTTGCCCCGGAAGTTAAATTTTGTTGACTTTTGAAAGGCTGATTTTGACCTCACTCAGCATTTTTCCATTCTTGAGCTGACCTTTGAAAACCAGAAATGCTGAATGAAAGAGAATCTGGAAGCAGGGCAAGCAGTGTGTAAGAGATATAGAGAAGTTTATCACAGCGGTGTTTGCAGCAGGATAACCTACAAGGCTCATTTTCTTTCACAGTTCTATCCCTTGTTGCACACAGAACATTTCTCTGTCTACTTGGTGACCCTAACAGTGAAAATGCTAATGTACTACTTGTGTCCCATGTTACCACTTTCTTATACTGAAAATACTCAGAAAATAAGCAAAATTTGCCAACTTGGATGGAAAACTGAATTTAAGAAAGGGTATGTAACTATAATCTATTAAAACCAAATATTTCGTATCCTAATTGCTGCTATTTCTCTGTGGTGGTGTCTTTCCAGTCATAATAGTCATTCTGTCTACTTTATTCTAAACCTCTTTTCTGTCAGTAATTTTTCTTTTTTTTTCAATTTCTGGATCTGGTCTATAACATCCCAGTTTTGGAAGAAAAAATGGCAAGAATAATCATCAATCTCTTCCTGTCACCAAAAATCAGGAAGTAAAGTCTCCCAATAAGTTTAGTGGGTTAGAAAGCTGACATTAGTTTATTGGCAGTGCTGGATGCATGGGGATTTCTCCTCAAAGCATTCATGAAGAGCAACCTAACAGGCCAGGTTATATCCGTGGAACTAATGCATATTCATCACATTCATTTTACATATCTATTACACTTCCCAAATACCTATGTATATGCTAATTATTTCAATGAAGTTATTTGAATACTAAGTCTTTTGAGGGTCTTTGGTGAACATCCCATGACTCAAAATTTTCCTTTTATGGTCCCAGATTTTCTGATGAATCTCCTTTCTTTGAGATCACTTTGCTTGATGCTTGTGATTACTTGCACTGAATCCTCCAACAAAGTACTCTCCTCAAAGCTAAATATAAAGAGAATATTGGACTTGTTCTGGTGACCTCATCTTAATTAAAAACATACCACAACAGGTTAAGGCTGATAATATCAAAATTATTGTTTATTAACCTGGAAATACATTAGGATGAAAATTTCAAATTTTGAAAGGCAACACATCACATATTTAGTGGTAGGGTGATGGAACGTTTAATTGATGTTCTCTGGGCCAGACTGGGTATCTTGGTGCTCCTCCACCATCAGTCCCAGCCACAGGGAAGGCTGTCAGGTCTCGCACAGGGAGGCATTTCTGTGGCATGGGACTGGGAAAAGAACCCATTGAGAGCAGCTGTGGAGAAGGACTTGGGGGTTCTCATGGATGAAAAGCTGGACATAAGCCAACCCAGAAAGCCAACCCTGTCCCGGGGCTGACAAGAGGAAAACCTCAGAAACTGTTTTCCAAGGAACCATGGCCAACAGGTCGAGGGAGGGGATTCTCCCTCTCTGCTCCCGTGAGAGCCCACCCGGAGCACTGCACCCAGCTCCGGGGTCCTCAGCACAAGAACGGTGTTGTCCTGTGAGAGCGAGTCCAGAGGAGATCACGAAGATCCTCAGCGAGCTGGAGCGCCTCTGCACCTCAGGCTGGGAGAATGGGGTTGTTGAGCCTGGAGATGGCTCGGGACAGACCTCATCACACCTTCCCTTACTGAAGGGAGCTTACAAATAACAGACAGTGACTTTTTACACAGGCAGAGAGCGCTGGCACAAGGGGGCCGAGTTCGAAGTGA
>VZRV01007601.1:526149-602546 GCA_013398115.1 Falcunculus frontatus
AACGGTGGCCGCCGGCGGGGCGCGGCGGCGGCCGGAGGCGGAGGTACCGGCGCTGCTGTGCTGGGCTGCCCTGCCGAGCCCGGGGGTTGCGGCTCTCCCGTGGTCTGGGCTCGCCCCGGGCCGGGGGAGGGCCCCGCGCGGGGGCGCGGCAGCCTCTGGCCCGGGAGGGGTTGTTGGTCCTGACATGTGCTCCCTTCTCTCAGGCTCCGGCTGATCCGTGGGGACGAGGGAGAGCCGCGGCGGGGCTGGGCTTTGCCGGCTCTCCCCCCCCGGCGCTCTAAGGCCCAGCGTTTGCTATCTCTGTGAAGCTACAAGCGGCAGATGCTCGAAGGTGAGAGCCGTAAAGCTTTCTACTGAGTCAGGGAATTTGTGACTGCTCGGGTTGAGCTGGCGGCTCACGTGATGTAAGAGTACAGGTTCCGTAAGTGACTTGGGCATTTCTTTAAAATGTTGTTTAAAATGTTGTTTCTTTGCAGCAAAGCTGCTTTCAATTTGAAGATCAAATCGTAATGCGTGACCAGTTTGTAGTGTTACTGCATCCCCAGTTTATGTAGAATGCTCTGCTTCTTGCTGTGCTGAGTGAAATAGTTAAGCAGGGCTCCATAGGCTGCCAAGGTATGATAGGAATTTCAGGGCAATGACTTAAAGTAAGAGGCATTCGAAGTAAAATGTGAACGTATTAGGTAAATTTTAATAATGAACTTAGGAAGGAGACCTAGAGAAATTATTTGATGCAATTAATGGAGATTTCGGATTATAAGTGTTTATGGGGGAAGATGTTGTTTCTAGGGGTTTTTTGGGGGCGATGGGGGCAGAAAGCTGTGGTACTACTATCAGTTATAATTTGGACTGGAAAGATCACAGGAGAGGGTAACACCAGGCTCATGGGGCTCAATATCGTGGTTCTGAAGCTGGCAGCAGATGCTAAGGAAAAGATGTTAAGTGTAGTTTGGTTGTACAGCAATGCTTTTATCTGTGTATCCTCCCAAGATGCTGCAGTCTGGAGCTGAAGGATTTCTGAGCAGAGGCTGTATCTGTCTTTTAAAATGTAATAGCTGCTGATGGATATTTTTCGAAAAATTGGAGGCAGTTTATATGTTTAGTATTCACAGCACCTCATGGTGATGCAAGTCCCCAGATTAATTGTGTTTTATATGGAAAAAATGCCCTTATTTTCCACCTTTGACACTGAGTGTTTCATTGCGTTCTTTATAACTGCTGTGTTAAAAGAAGCAAAGAATATTTGTTTTCTGTATGTTGGTCCTGTTTCTCCAGCTGTTTCCTCTTCTAATTGGAAAGCCACAGCTTATTAGTTTCTTGTATGAAAGCACTGCTTGTCCTTTCTTGCACCATATTTAGGTATAGTCTGTCTTTTTTTGCAGGGAAGGTTGTACCTGTGTGTGATATTTAAGGTGGGGAAGCTTAGCATTCATAAAGAGACGTTATGGTGGTCTCTTCTGTCCTCTGCTCCAGTGTTCTCCTAGCTGCCTGGGAGCTGTTATTTCCAGAGGACTAATCACGGGGACCTGGGATCTCTTCCTGCATGATAATGCCTGACTAGAGTCTGTTGGTTTAAGTGCACAGTAGAGTTGTCTTTTTCATTGTGTTAGTTTGTGTTTATGAGCAAGGAATTTTAGCTGCTGATTTTTATCATCCATTTGTTCAGTGTGAGGACAACCTTCCGCAGTTCATCATTGAATCTGTGTTCATTTTTGTGAATAACTGTACAGTACATGAGTATATCACCTGTTCCTCGCCTTTTTAAAATTTACTGAACAACAGGGATGCCTGCACAGACCCCTTTGAGACTCTAATTTTTGTCTCTTTGGGAGTTTCAAACACTTTCCTCCCCCTTCTATAACTTGTTCCTACACTTTGCCCTTCCCCGTTTATAATTGTTTGTGAATAAATTCCTTAACATCTTAGTTTAAGAGCTTTTGGAGGGAACATTGTGAAAAGCTTTTTGAAAATCCAATTATGCTGTCTTGCCCAGGTGTGTTGGATTATTCCTTCTTCTAGAGCACTGTGGCAAGACTTGCTAGTGTTTCTTCCTTCCACACAAGGTACGCTGACATTTCACCAGTCCTATTTGTTTGCAGGTGCCAAGTCTGTTCTGTGACATGTTTTGATCAACATAAGCCTGGGATTTACATGAGAATTATTCCTTGAATTCCCTGGTAGTCCCTAGAGAAATTATGTCATCTTCTTGCATTCTGTGCCTGATTTAACTTGCAGGTTATTTGCTACTGAAACCTGTAAGTTTCCTAATTCTCGTATCTGGAATACTTGTTCTGGCTCTGCCCAGTAAATATCTCACCAACTTTAGGAACTTGTAAGACAGTGGTTTGGTTTACTTTTAAAAGGTTATCTGCTTGCAGAGACAGACAGGTAAAAGCTCTGGCTAAAGCTGATTTCAGGAAGAAGAGGAGGACATGCAGAAGATAAACAAGGGGCAAACCTCAGAAACTATGACATAGGGAGATTTGGTAGCAGAATGTTCTGCTCCAGCTACGTATAGTAAGTGGTTTGTGAATGCAAAGAGAGAAATGCAGTTTTGAAGATTAACAGTAGAGTTATTGTTTAGCGATAGGAAAATGCTAATGTGAAATCCATCGCATTAGTTCGAAATGGGGTAGGAATGCGGGAGCCAGATAAAATGTTTCCATGTGTTTCAATTTTTTCAGTGATTGAATTAAGAGAATTTCAGTCATCTGTGTACATAGCATGTAGAGTTGAATCTTGAAGTAGTATATCAGATTATATTCCTTGTAACCTGAGTGTTTGAGGCAAAGACCATGACAGGACAGTCATTGAACACTGAATTTTGTCAGATATAAGACTATATTCTTGTGTGATTGTATGTGTTGAGAAGATTGAATATTTATTTTCTTAAGACCCTTGGTAATTTTAATTTGTTTTCCTGTTTGTTTTCTTAAGTAAAATGGAGGAGAGAGATGTAGTTGGGATTTCTGCGTATGATGGATTCAGAATGAACAGAGACTTCATACCCACAGCCTGGGTGGTTTGACTTGCTTTTTCACATCACTTTTGACAATACGGGGAAATTCAGCTGAAGGTCTGATATTACTTGAAGTTCACATGGAATGTGGATAAGTTAAGGGATTTCTTCACCTTCATTTTGAAGCTAATAGATTAATGATTAAATTGCCACAATTTTGTAAGCGTGGGAAGAAAGAGCTGGGCTCAGATTTAATTGCAAGAGCCATCATTAAAATTACAATATTAAATAAAGGTCGCTAAAACTGTAATAGATTTTTAGAGGAAGGACTTCTTTTTACTATACCATTATCACTGGATATAATACATATATTAGTGCTAATTATAAACTTTTATTAAGAATTCTGTAGAGAGACAATAAATGTCAAAACTCCAGGAAGGAAGTGCAGGGACTTCCATGGGGATTACAGGAATTAAAGCAAGTATATGGCCTGACATTATCATGTTTTTGTAAACCTACAATGTCATGTCTAGAGTGTACCCTAAATTTACCTAGACTTTTGTGTCTTTGTGTCTATCCGGATAAAAGCCATCTGTGTGATATCTGTGGATTACTAGACAAATGTAAAAGCTTTAAACGGCTTCATAGCTCCCTTTGGGTATTATTTTAGTAGAAAAGAATCACACTGGTCTTAAGTAACTGCTAAGTATGTACCCCCACAATTTCACAAGTTGAAACACATGCATGTCACAAGTTGTAGTATTTGAAATACACAGAGAAGGAATGTTAGACAATTTCTGGTTGATGCTGACTCTTCAGACTTTCTTCTGAGACACTGCACCTCTCCAGAGGTACCTTTCCATTTCTTCCCTATGTTGGCAGGGGGTAAAAGTTTTCTGGGGTAGCAGATACCACATTTCCCACTTGTGTCACACCCTGTCTAGGTTAGGGATGACCAGATGGTGCACTATGATCACAGCACTGCGCTGTTACAATTCTCTGCTGATTGCTTGAGTGAGTTTTACAAACCCAGTTAGAACTGCTCCTTTTCAAGTTTAAACATGATCTTTATGATTCTACTTCTTACTGCTTATGACTTTCAAGTTTTTATATGGCCTGAACTCAGGTTTACTTAATCAGATTTCTGTCTTAAATCTTGGCATATTTATTGTCAGTTCCTCTCCTGTCCCCCAAAACACAACCCAGTGATTTTATGAACAGCTTCTTTCAGCTATTTGGGCTTATGAAATGTACTATTTTTTAATTTTGATCTTGTTCTTGAAAAGAAAGATGTGTTTGTTAGTGAATTATCTAGAAGTTTCTGGAAATATAGTAGTTTTTTGTCCAAAAATTTCCAAGGTGGCTTTCAAAGAAGTTCTGGTATGTTATTACTATGACAGCACTTTTTTTAAAGTTCCTTGGGGTTTTTGTACTTCACTTGTTCTAATTAGCACTTGAATGCCTTGGTTTGATTACTGCTTCCTTGGTATTAATCACGCCCTCTGTGATTTTAGTGGGGTGTATGTTGGGGTTTTTTTGTTTGATGCAAGATTTCTTTTTGCTCTTACATTCACACTTTTGAAGGTGAGTCCCAGAGGCTGATTTTCAGACAATCCATCTGTCTTGGCCTCTCCAGGAATTTCTTGCTTGGGAGAGGAAGTGACACTGCCAGTTGGGGCAATTACATCTAGAAAGCACTGAGTGGTTACAGGTTTTTGGCCAAGTCATTGAACCTGCTAGGGAAGTAACTCTAGCAGAGTCCTCTGTACAGGCAATGGGCACTGAAGGAAAATAGTTAAGTGGTTACAGCAGTTCTGGCTGTTCAGTGGTTCTTTTTCATGTCACCTGCAGTCAGTCAGATTTGATATTCCTATGAGATGCTGGGAAACAGCAAAATTAGATTTTTGTTTCCTATTGCATGTTTTCCTTATCAGGGCTGAGGGGGAGGAACAAGGTGGACACAATTTTCTTGCTACTTTGTTTGGCTAAAGCCTTTTCTCTTAACTGTGATAGCCTAGGAAGATCCCTAAAATATATTTCAATCTTATTTTATTATTCTTCCATAATTACATGAGATATTGCTTTAGAGTTAGACATTTTCATCCTCTACGTGAATATGGTCCCTGGTATGTTAAGGTGGTTAAAGAGAGCATTGTAGTGTACCAAATGTGAAGGGTTCCTCCTGAATACACTGTATGTAAATTAATTTCACATCTTCTGTCTTCATCAGGAATGCTCATCTTTAGTTCTTGCATGCTTTATTGAGTTGTGTTGCTCCAGAGAAACTGCCTACACTGGGAAGGAAATGTATCTGATGGATATTAATCACTAGATAGCTTTAGAGGTCATTGCTGAGGTGCTGAACTGGCAGTAGAAGCCATATGGAATTGGTGAGATGATCTTAGCATGAGACTAAAGGCTTGTAGCATTCTCTTTTGCAGCTGGCACAGGGTTGTCTTGTTCTTCACATCTGAATTTAATTCAAAATACGATAAATAAAGATCAATCAAGTACAAAACGCTGACTGCTCCCTGAAATGATTACTTCTTCAAAGCTGCTGCACTTCTCTGATAACACATAATGGTTTGAGATACTTTGGAGTAGTGGTCTAGCAGATGAGGGAAGTTCTTGAGTTTGGTGCTTTCAAATCTTGGAATTGCTGAGGGTGGCTTTTAGTCTCTTGTATTAAACTGTGTGATGGACTTCTCAAGACAAAAGGCTCTAGAGCTTTCAAGGTTGATAGGAGAATATGGTTGTATTACCTGGACCTCATTGCACTTCTTACGTATTTTTCTTTCTCTGCCTTCACTAGGCTTCCCTCTAACTTTGTTAATTTTCTGTGTGTCCCATTGTTAACAGTGTGTCACTACAGAGTAGTCTTGCTAAAGCATCTGCATGGATCTGCATGTGACTTGCAGAGTGCAAATTTGGAGAATCATTGCATTCTTATACCTGGATTAGTCCTGCTTCCAGTCAGACATTGTTTAGGGTGACAGATGCTGTGTCAGAATAGTATTGTCAGTGCAGAGAGACCTGTGGGTTGATAATACTGTATGTTCAGTGAATGTGGGTGGTAAGACCTCAGAGTGGGGATGCAGTCTCTCAAAGAATAAAAGCCAGTTTGTTTGGAAGTAGCAGCATATCTGAAATGAGATTAGGACTTTTGTGGACTTTCCAACAGTCCTTGATGGAATTTGTGTCTTGAGGTTCTTAATAATCTTTTGAAATATCTTATTGGAATGCAGGGTTGTGATGTCAGTAATGAAAACATACTTGTACCATAATTTTCTGCCTTTTTCCCTTATGCTTGTGCATTTATGTATCTGATCGATCCAGCAGAAATGAAAGTAGCATGTAAGAAATGTGTCCTCTTAATACTTACTGACTTTGAATTCCATTTTGAAAGCACAGTTGTCTAGTTAATTTGTGAACATCTTGGTTTTACAGGAGAAAAAAATGAATAATATGCATAAATTAGTAAGTGTAGAGAGAAAGCAGTAAAAAGAATTCTTTAAACAAGAAAAGCAGCTAGATTGTTACATTGTGTTTTCTTGCTGCCTTTTGTGTGCATTCTCATCTGAAAGTTTTCAGGAACTACTAAATTACAACACCTGTGAGGAATAACCGTTTGCCTTTTTCCCATGTACATCTATGAACCTAGAGAAATGTTCATCCAGCTGGATACTTATTTAGGTTTTTGGTTTTTTTTTTAGTGCTGAGCGTTCTGTAACTGTGCACCAGTATGATCTCTTAAAAACTTGATGTTACTTTGGACACTGTATTTTGTGCTTTGTCATGTTGATAAGAATTTTTACTGTCTGTGTTCTCAAGAGACCTTAGGGATAACAAAACATCCCCCTCTCCCCCTTCTTTCCCTGACTAAATGATATTTTTTTCCACAGTGATAAAATGTGGAAAAAAAGTGTCAGAAATCTTAAAGTTGCTTATCCAGAGTGTGTTTATTGGAACATTAGCAAGGGGTTAGGGAAGAACATCCCTGTGCTCTAAAAGTCTCCTGAATCCATCTAAAACAGACTTTAGACTTTGTTCCCAAGTGTTGGTTGAAACAAAGGGGCTTTCTTTCCTGTCAGGTGGAAAGTTTGTTTCCCTGAAGTATCATTGTTTCCATAACAGCTGATGGGTTGTGCTGTCCAAACCTTAAGCATCCAAGCTGGATTTAAAGTTTCCAGCAGTGAGAGATAACTAATGCTATTGTGTGCCTTCTCACTGTGTGGTGGAGGTGTGGGGTGAGGGGACAATCAGTTTGTTCTTTCTTTCAAGAAAGAGCGGGTGGCTTCCCTTTGGTTTCCAGAGGGACAGTGCTGTACTGAGTGGCTGCACCAACAGGATAAGGCTTCTCCTATTTGTTTCCTTCAACAATTTTGGAGTTTCTGGAAGGAAGCAAGCAACTTGCTAGGGAAAGGCAATATAACTAAATGTGTAAGTTAATTTAAATGGTTAAATATTTAATAAAAGTTCCTTTGCCATCTGCCAGTATATCCTCTCTAGAGCTTTTGTAATACATCTCTTTAAGTAACAATCCCGTTTAGACAGACGTATGTTAAAACTTCATGTAAGTTTACTGTAATAAAATTGCTTCTTGGTTATATGGCAGGAAAAAATACTTGGCTTGCTGCGTTTTCTCTGATGTACGTCAACAGAAACAACTAGTTATCTACAGTGTGAGTCTTTATTTTCATGTGTGCTTGGCATTTTGGCTTTAGTTAATGGTTTACAAGACAGTTAAGGCTAAATATACATAGATGCATCATTTTTATGGTATACTATTTGCTGTGCTTATGTGTTCCAAATGTAGTGTAAGGAAGTAGAAAAATCTCACGTGGTTCAAGTTCAACAGTCACTCTCCTGTGCCTGCTTTAACCTTCTAGCTGTATTAGCTGCTTTCGTTAATCTAAAATGCTCTTGCTATTTTAGGAGATGCCTACGTAACACACGTTGCCAGCAATTGTACTAAATACTTCACTGCTGAACTAGTTGCTCAGGTACCCAGCCTGTCTCTGTTGCTATGGGAGATTGGAAGACTATTACTGTGCCGGTGCTGTCATCAGGTAAAATGGTAATATTTTGAATTTAGTCGATTTGCTGATTTTACCAGCAATGTTATAGCAGCTAAAGAGAGAGACTGGAATTTTGTTCATGACATATTTGAGTAGCTAAACAGCATGGTAAATAATACATAGTACAAACAGTGCTTTGTCTTGGATTGAGTCTTTACAGAAATGCTAATGTACAATACTCTACATGGACATATATGGAAAGGCTTTAAGAACTTTCAATCACATTTTATTTTTTATAATCACGCCTATCAATGTATCTTGTGTTTTCAAAGATTTCTTTACTTGTTCTATATTCTTTTGCATCATAAATTGGTTACAAATTTGTTAAAGGAGTAAATATTTTCTTGCCTATTTCTGCCTAGTGGAAGAGTAAATTACAGCATAACTTAATAAGAATAATGTTATCATACATTCTATAAGAATTTTACTGAATGCGCATCTCTTGCACCTGTGTTGGAGTAAGTCAATAAAAAGGAAGTGTGGTCAGTATTTTCTTGATGGATGAGTAAAATTTGAAAGATACAATACTTTAAAATGTTATTGAGTCTAAATCTTCAGTGGAAGTTTATATTTTTTTATATATATTGTGGATTGTTTAATGTCATTCTAGATGAAATTCTGAGCTCTAGAATGTAAATTTCTGTAAATAATAACTTGAGTACATAAGGATTTGATTTTGTAATGTGTTAGAATAATAGCCCTGTTTTCTTTATGTTTAACTTCTAGATAGCAAAAATATACTTTCATATACCTCAGAAAGAAAGATATCTCCTACAAGCATGAACTCACAAGTGCTACACTTGTCACTGCCTTCGTCCAAAAACATGCACAGCTTTTTCAGTGCCTTCTGCACAGAAGACAATATTGAACAGCGTATATCCTATATTGATAGGGTAAGCCAGATCTTTTTGTTTATTGGAGGTTGTGTGCAGGTAACAATCAATTGTGGTAAAAAAGATTGACCCTAGTAAGAAGGCTTCTTCCTCAGTGCTCAGAAGCTGATGTTGGTGGGAAGTAGGATTCAGGTTTTTCCCCTTCATACAGGATTTCACCTGATACTGTTTCTGTCTTTTGGAGAATGTGGGAGATTGATCCAGTTATTGATCTCATTTTCCCCCCTCCCTCCTTGTCTTTTACCAGGAATTAACAACATTGGGCTTTCCTTCTATTTATGCGGAGTCCAAAGGAAAAGAATTAAATTTAGTATCTATCATAAACTGTATGAATGAATTGCTTGTACTGCAGCACAAGAACCTTCGAGCTCAGGAAGAAGTAGAAATGCAGCATATGAAACTGGGAAGTGATATGGATCACTTACAGAACTGCTATGCTAAGTTAAAGGTAGAAAACAAGATCATTCCACTAGTATTCTGCATCTCTCTACATTAATAGCAAGTCCTTTTCTGGTTTTTTTTTTCATTTCTTCCCAGTACTGCTTTGTAGTTGTATTTTCACATGTATTTTGGGGTTTTTGAAGCATTTTTTTCCAAATGAAAATGCCTTCAAGTTAATGAAATTTGAGTTAATAACAGAACTTCTAATTACTTAGAATTTTAGCCTCCTTAATCAAGGAAGGGGGAAGATGGTTTTAACTGGGAGTGTTAATGTATACTTTGGGTGAAAATCTTAAATATTTCAGTTCCTATCTTTTATTATTGCTTAAAAGGGTATGCCCAGCTCTGAAAGATAAATTCCCAGTGTAATTGTAACAAGTAAAAGCACAGACAACTCTTCTAGGGCATAATAGGATTTTTATCAGTCTTTTTCCATATTGTTAGGTTTTTCCATGTGTTTTTTTTGTTGTTGGATTCCTTGAACATCCAACTACCAAGTCACTTTGTAAGAATTGCTCAGAAGCTGTTGTCAAACCAGAAGTTACTAAGCTTCATTTTATCACAGGATAAACACATGCTCAAGGCCAGTCAGTGTGAAGTAGCTGATATATTGGAAGTTCATGGGTGCACTTGTCTGTGCAGTCATATTAGAAAAGACTTGACTTTCTCTTGATTCTGTCAAGAAAATAAAATATTAAAAAAAGAGAAAATATTTCAGTGCTTTTTTTAGGCTTTCTTTTCACTTGGGCTGGTTGGCACTATCTCCTTGAGATATATTACTGTAGATCTTCAAAATCATAGTAGTCCTTCTGCTGAGATTGGTCATTCATGTAGAAGGATTTTTGATGACATAAAAAGTAATCTGTAATTGCACTGGTTTTTATACAAACACTTTAAAATGTTAGGTTCTAGAACATTCCGGTTGCTTTCCCTAGATGAATAGCTTTATGAGGAGAGAGG
Source organism: Falcunculus frontatus (assembly GCA_013398115.1). Lineage (NCBI taxonomy): Eukaryota > Metazoa > Chordata > Aves > Passeriformes > Falcunculus > Falcunculus frontatus. The sequence goes on from VZRV01007601.1 coordinate 536,481, forward strand.
GAAAACCTGTTTGTACTACATGAATCCCAGGGCTTTTGATTTGGTTGTCAGCTTGTGAGGTTTCTCACGTAGATTCTTTCGGATACCATACAGCAATCCTCTTGACTTCCACTACTGTATTACCTGTATTTCACTGTGGTTTGTTTAGAAGTTCTTGTTGCTTAAATATATCTACACATTTGTACCTCACTACGCATATGAAGGAAAAGCTTATATATAGTATTTGGCTGTCATTTAAGCTGCCAGTTTCAGGTCTGAGTCTCATTTGTGGACAAAAATGTCTAAAATGCTAGTTTTGCATTGTCTGTTATAATGAGATCATCTGTCTAGCCTTCTCTGTATATGTGAAATGTTCATTTGCATTTTTATGGTCACAGTCTGTATATCTGTGTTAATTGTACCCTTGATGATTCAACAAAAATGTTCCAGTAAAACTGTAGTTCCAAATTCATACAGGTTGCTTAGTATCTACCTCACTCTCACAGTACAGATATGCTTACAGAATCCTGACTTAATGAAGAAGTCCTAACTGTAAAAGATAATCTGTTAAATACCAAGCCATATCTCAAGTGAAGTGGTTTTGCAGTTTGGTTAACATGGCTTGTTTGTTTTGGTTGGTTGGGTTTTTTTAAAACCTTATGCTATTAATTCTTATTGATACTGAACTATCAACACTTTTTCTAGGAACAGTTGGAATTATCTAAAAGGGAAATAGTTGGGCTTCAGGAAAGAGACAGACAACTGCAAAGCAAGAACAGAAATTTGCACCAGTTACTTAAAAATGAAAAGGATGAAGTGAGTTGTTTTGTACATTAACACAAGTCATTACATAGATGTTGAAGTTTTTTTCTTTTTTTGCACAAAGTCTTGTAATTGCTCATTTTGAATGTGGTTTTTTGTTGGTAAATGTTGTCTTTCAAGGTGACTGGCATGTTGCATATGGATAAACAGGTTCTATAAGGGATAGGTCCGAGTTACAACAATAATAGAGAGTACTGCAGAAATGCAGATGTGCAGTTTTCTGAGGTTTTCTGTACATCTTTATCTTAGAATGTTTGGAAATACCAAAAAGTAGGAGGGGCAACAGGATTCAGTCACTTACTCAAACATTTGTGTATGAAGGCTTTGGGTTTGTTTTTCTTCTTTTTTTGTGATATTATAGAGGGGAGTAAAAGACCAAAAAGAAGGGAGGTGGGGGGGAACCCAGCTCAAAACCACAATCTCATTAAACTTAAGTATGTTGAAACAATGAAGATCAGAAAACACTTTGACATCCATGGCACTTCTTAGTTTGGGATTTGTTTCCTGTATGCTCCTTCCCTAGCATTGTACTTCACATGGCTCCTATGTTTTTGTGAATGTGGCTTCTAAGTTTCTGTGAATGTTCTGTGTTCATAAACATATTCATACAGTTGGGAATCACAGCACCAAGTGTATATAGTGAATTTTGTAAAGTTCCAGCTTAAGATACTGGATGTGCTGTATGTTTGTAAGGTTAAATCGGAAAATTTAAAAAACCCCAAACAATGCAACCCTAGGAGTTGATAGTACATGTCAAAAATTTGCCTTATGATGTTTTAATGGTCTTTTGGACCAAATGGAATAGTCTGTCTTTCAATGTCCTGCTGCCCCAGGGAAGAGGAGTTTATTTTTTTAGTGTAAACCTAACAAGCATGCTTTAGAATCGGAGTAAACCTAGATCCTGAACATGAATTACTGAAAGTAAAGATGTCTTTCTCTGCTCTGTTGAATAAAGGCATTAAAGGCTGTGACTTATCTGAACACGAATTCAGTTGTACTTCAGAGGAATTGTAATATTATAATCCGCTGCTTATGGTCTTTGTTTCTGCTGGAAAGAAAGTACCTCTCCTGAGATAAGCCCAAGATCAGAATCCATGGGTTGGGAGCGCTGTTCTGAATCCTTTTGTCACTTCCTTTCACCAGAAGTACAGTTTAATAGAAGTGTTGTTTTGCCTCGTGTTTTGGTTTTCTGAAGAAATTTGTGATTATACTTTAGTTGAAGAAACAGCTTTTTGTGGCATTGCTTTTAGGTTCAGAAGTTACAGAACATAATTTCAAGTAGAGCTACACAATATAATCATGATATGAAGAGGAAAGAGAGAGAATATAACAAATTAAAGGAACGTTTACATCAGTTAGTCATGAATAAAAAAGACAAAAAGATAGGTAAGTAGCTCTTTGAATTTTACCACAGCAAAATTAGCATATTCTGTATGTTAACCAGAGCCAATTTTAAGCATTTTTATCGTTAAAAGCAATGCGTCCCTCTTGCAGATTTTTATTTGTATGTTAGAAAGCTAAAGAAAATATTTATGTTTTAGAATGTTAAAGATGTAATATTTCATGTTAACTGACCGTGTAAGACTTTTCTACATTGTGTTGCAAAAGATCACTTACAAGCACAAGCCAGATGCTGATCTTTATGAAATGAGGTGGGGGAGGTTTTTTTTTTGGTTTTGTTCCTTACTAAGGAAAATTGATTTGGAATCAATTCCTATGCTAGAGCTATCTCTGCACTATTTTCTTGCTACTGTTGCTATCACAAGATTTTGGATAATGTTATAAACACGGTATTGTTCCAAGCAGTTGCCATCAGGAAGGCACACTGCATGAACTTTTTATACTGGAGATACTGCACTCTGCTTGTGGTTGGCACAAGTAATGAGAAGTTTTAGAGAGGAAGTAACATAAGGCAGATGAACCATCTAGTATTATGTGAAATGAGGAGAAATCAGATATCCTTTATTATATGAGTACTTGTATGTTGTACTGCCCAAAAATTGTGTTCAAGACATTCATCAGTACTGTTTACAACAAATACAGTTTTCTGTCAAAAATGGCTGAAAATGGGTATTGTTGTTAGGTATTAAAAAAGTGTACCTTTTGGTTCATGTCTGGCCTTAAAACTATATATATAATGTTTCTCCAGTGGAAGGCAAGTCCTGCTCTTGTCCATCTGCCACCCCCAAACTCAGCTGTTTGCCAGCTGTAGGGCATGTTTTGGTAAGCTGATTTAGTTCAGTAAACCAGAAGAAAACTATTCATGTTGTTGCCAAGACGGTTCTCTGCCAATTTAGTTTTCTGAAAGTCCTTGTGGGTAAGCCAAACCAGGTTGGGACACAGTAGGAATAACACTTATTTTGGCTGCAGAAAGTCTTTAGATATCAGTTCAGTAAGCTCTAGAAACTTCAACCTGGGGTCAGCAAAACTACAACATTCTTGACTTCAGGTGGCTAGTACTAGTTCAAGTATCAGTGAGGTGAAAATAGCAGGGTTTTAAAACTAGTTACTGTTTGCTGATAGCTAACTAGCATAGGTCACTAATCTGTAGTCATATATTTGGTTTGGGTTTTTGTTGTTGGTGTGGTTGGGGGTTTTTAAATTTTATTTTATTTTTATTCAAATGTGAACAGATAAATTTCTTTGTTTTGAGGAATATCTTATGAAACATTAATAAGTTCCTTACCCTAAACAGGAGATAAAAGTGACATTATTACCAGAATGAGCATAGAGTTGATGCATTGATATAAAGATTGAAATAAGGATGAAAGTGTCATTAAGAAATGCATATAAAAGATAAGACTGGATGAAAATACATCCTCCTGAGTTTCCAAATGCAAGAACTATCTTTTTTTTCTTTGACTATGTTATTTTTGCTTTAAGCAGGGCAATGTGGTTTCATATGGGTCTGAAGATTGAGGGGGATATTTGAGTAATGTGGTCTCTTTATAACAACTACATGTAAATGCAATGTCATCTAAATCTTTATATATTTGCATATTGTTTCACACTTTGAAATATCCTTTTCATTTGTAGCTATGGAAATTCTAAATTGTGTTGGTAGAGCTGATGGGAAGAGAGGTGCATGGAGGACTGATAAGACAGAAGCCAGGTAGTTGTCTTAGAACAATCTTAATTGAAGCATGTATTAGGGCTGTTATGTTGTTACTGTAAGATTATTTCTTCCAGAAATGAAGAAGAAATGTACAAAGTTCTGTTAAGTGATTATGAACAACGCCAAAAACAGCTTTTACTGGAAAATGCTGAGCTAAAGAAAGTTCTTCAGCAAATGAAGAAAGATATTATTTCACTTCTTCCACCACAGAAACAAAAGCCTAAAGAAAAATCTGAAGATGGGCTGGTAAGTATTCTTCAGTTAAATTAAATCTCCATGATAGCTTGATATAGTGCTGGAGTAATTTGATAGTTATTAAAAAAAGTAAACTTCATATGAGACTTACTGTGAATTGCACATCATGTGCTTTGCTTGAAATTTATCCATGATAAATGTTCTGCTCTCTGTGAACAATACACAGTGTATTCTTTCCAGTCAGTCAATGAAAAGCTTGAAAATATTCTTTGAATGAGTTTTAAATGCAGTAGCTACTGGTATATAATTCTATATTGCAATACATATTGGATTTTGCCTGCCTGGAGGTTTTTGTCTGTTTGTTTCCAGATTTTAAGTATTTCTTTACACAGGATATTTTTATGGAACAGTTTACTGCCATGGCTGTGTAGAAAAGCTCTAGATTCTCTGTCCACTTCTTTGTAAGGTGTGAATAAACTCTGTTATTTGCCTCCATACTGAGGCAGCTGCTGCTTAAGTCTGATGGCAGAACTCAGCAGTCTGAACCTATCTAGCTTGGAGATGGGAGAGTGAGTGAGTCTTGCTAGCTGACCCACTGTCTCTGCGGTGGGGTTCTGGGGACTGTGTGGTCGCTTGCCTCCTCAGCATTATGCTGTCAGGGAACTGAACTCCCTGAGAGTCAAATTTCCCTGGATGGAAAAAAACTTTCCTTTATGTAAGGGTTTTCCTTCTCTTCAGTAAATTCAATCTATGCACATATTTATATAAACAAATACTCATTTGGAGGGGCGAAGTGGTTTGCAGCCTCTTATTTTTGCTTCTACAGGTGCTGTCAGACCAGGAGGAAGATATTGGAGAGTTAAATAAAGAGAATATGTGGGAATTGTCTTGTGAAACTGTGCGAGAGCAGCTTACCAACAGCATTAGAAAACAGTGGCGAATGTTGAAAAATCACGTTGAAAAGCTGGATAACCAAGGTTGATGTTTAACTGCATTATGTGTACATATAAAATATATTTTTGAAAAAGTAATGCAGATGTGGTGCTTTGAAATAATTGGATGCAAAATATGTAATTCCCTCTCAAGAGTCTTGTCTTGCCACATCCTCTGAGACCTCTTGTGGCATTCTAAAACAAACTGACTGATGGTATGGTGCTGGACTCTCCTCATTTCCAGCTGTTAAGCAGCATTAAGACAGCTAAAAATATATAGAATTCTTTCCTAGTATTATTTTCCTATGCAAGTAAATGCTGCCACTACCACAGGGATGTTTGCTGTCAAGAGTAAGATTGAGAAGGTCATGCATGCAATTGCAAATAAAAGAGCAGATGGCCTTTGAGAGTATCTTTACACCCTAGAAAGGATTTCAAGAATGCTTGTAATACTTTATTTGGTGTAACTAACTGAAAAATAAGCATCAGGAAAAATGTTACAATTATTTGCTCTTTTCTTGGAGTCATCTTCTAGGTTTTTGTAGATCATAGGGATGACCATAGATTAGAATCCTAAATGGCTGTACTATGTTCAAATACTGGCATCAGGGGATCAAAACTTGGCTTATTACAATCATTGTGATTTAGCTATGCATTAAATTAAATAACCCAGTATGTAATTGTACGAAATAATACCATTCCTGTAATTCATTCCCTTACTGGAATGAAAACATGCATCCAATGTTTGTTAGCTCCATTTCTCCTTCACAGGAAAAGGCTTTCTTTTTATATCTGTGATAAATATAGTTACTGTCATATTTTTATGAACACATAAGTCCTTCAAAAATGGGCTCAGAAGAATGGGCTAACAGCATGTCAGTGAAAAAAGTCTTTAGTTGTCTGGAGTTTTCTTTTAAATGACTGCTGAAACAAGTGAAGATTTTGTGTAATGCTTACTGTAGCGTAGATGGTTGATTTACTTTGGGGGATGTGAAACATTCATGTTTTCATTGCTGGTTTTTTTTCTGAACTGGATTTGATGGATAATTACATGTGTAGCACCAATTTTGGATCTCTTGTCTCTATAGAAATGCTTTGGAGTACACTCTGTATATGTCTTTCAGGATGAAACAAAGTCTAAAACCTTTTTTCTCTTCCTGGGAGTCTCTGATATGAGGTGTTGGGGTTTTTTTAAATTTGGTTTTTAAGATGCTTTTTTTCCCCCTTAGTGTCACGTGGACATTCAGGAGCTTTGAATGAAAAAGATGTCATTTCAAGAGAAGACCATGAGCTAGAAACTGAAAAGCTAGAGTTAGAGATTCAGCAATGTAAAGAAATGATCAAAACTCAGCAACAGCTCTTACAGGTAGTAGGCTTTATTTTTTATTTTTCTCATTGAATCCAAGTGTGTTTTACTTAATATGCCACTTTTCTTGCCTCTGAGCCTTTCTACGTTCCTTGATAATGCTTTTAAAATAAAATAACTTAGTGGGTTATATAGGTGTAGGTTATATAGGAATATAGGTGTGCTAGTGGCTTGGTTGATAATTTAATGAATTTTTAATCCTGGTAGGAATAATTTTGGGGGCTAAACAGAGGTGAGGCTGCCTGAACAGGGACGTTTTGACTGCTACCTGAAATTTGCCCCCACTATCCACCAACTTGATATTTACTGCATTGTTTCCATATTAAACTTCAACCATTTTTCTGATAAATCTGAACCTGTGGAAATACTCTACCTCTTCAGTCACTCCCAAATTAACATTTGTCTTTTTTTGTTTTATATCTACAGCAACAGCTTACATGTGATGATGACACCACTCTGTTGCTACAAGACTGCTATTTGTTGGAAGAAAGAGAGCGTCTTCAGGAAGAATGGAGATTATTTCGAGAACAAAAAAAGAATTTTGAGAAGGAACGAAAGAGTTTTACAGAAGCTGCCATCAGATTAGGACTTGAGGTATTAGAAAAGGGAGCTCCTATGGAAGATAATTACAAGTCTTTCTTTTTTACATGCTGAAGTGCAGCCATGCAACAATATCTGTTTCTGATGTCTATAGAGAAATGTTTTATACAGTATGGCAATGATCTGTCTTTGGTAGTTCTGGAAGATCATTCTCTTGGCAATTCAAAAAGCCAGGGTTTTTGCATGTGTTGAAAAATACAGTTTCTGCAACTGGAATGGAGCCATTTTTGTTTCAGTTTTTGAAATATCTTAAGTACTTCCAAAATCAGTAGTTTATTAACTAAATCCCTTAGATACTGCTTAAGTTTCATCTCCTACAAAAGTAAGGCCTATGCAAATTTCAGTCAATTTTGGCCTCAGGGTTGAATCTGAACAGGTACTTGATTTCTAAACTTTTGTGAAAACCAGTGACTTTTGCAAAAACACCAAGTAATTGCTATGTTTCCCTTAGTAGGGTCATTATGTGTTCTGTTTTTGCAGTTAAGCTGGCCAGTAAGCACAGATACTAGCAGTCAGGGTAGATGTGTCTGTGAATGAGCTCTAGCATGTGTGCTTTGGTCTAGCCCATAGTTAGGGTCAAAAATGTGAAGGGGCTTACAACTTCGGCAGAGAAAAGTCATGATGATGTGATGTGAAACCAGGATGGTACAGATATGACAGGAAGAAAGCCATTGAAGGAAAAAAAGAAATGGACTTTATTGCTTATAGAACTGCTTGCTTTGATGTGCAGAGCAGAAAGCTGGAGTGGGTTGTGATTAAAATTTATAAAGCTATGGATTCAGTTTGAGCAGACAAAAGCACTGCTGTTGTTCACCAAATCCCTCAAGATTTAGACTAGAGGGAACTCCTAATTTTGAAATTAAGTCAAAAACATATGCAAAAAGGTACCTTTTTTTTAGTTAGGTAGTTGACTTCTGGATTTTTTTCAAAGGATAAGGGCAATAAATGCCATCAAGTGCAAAAAGCAGTTGCCTGAGCTTATGGGCAACACACTCACCGATAATAAAAATGGGGCACAAAGCGGGGGGTCTTTCAGCATCTATAATCAAATGGCTTTTGGGATGGGAACCTGTGAGGGAATGCACTGCAGAAAGAGGCCATGCTCATAAATAGCATCTCTTGTGGCCACTGGTGGCAAGAGGATGCGGAGCCAACTGGACAACCTGTCTGACCCAGAATATAAAATACTCCAGATTTTACTTAAGATACTGGGATAGCAGTAGTTCACATGGTAATAAATACTGACTATGACTTATTTAATTGTATTTGCATTTTAATGAGTTGGTTAATTTCATATTGCACATTGAATTCTACTTTAAAAGTAGTGAATGATAATAAACAATAATTTTTTGTCTGGAAATGTTTAGGATTACACTGCAGCATAAGCGTAACTGCTCATGCTTCAGCTTGTCAAAATGCTGAGGTATGAAATGAGAAGCAATGCTGTAAGCTTTGTAGGTGTTTGTGAAAGTTTGCGTTGGAGTTCAGCTTCCTCTGTTTTTTTACTGACATAGAATAAGAGCATCCTGTTTTGCTGGTGGTTTTTGGAGATGAAATAGCTTGTTGCTTGGTTCCAGAGCCATTGGATCTCTTGGGGGTTGTCTCCTAGGCATTATTTTCCTTTTCTGTCCTCAGGGGGCTGGAAAGTGAAACAACCCCCTTTTTTTTTCTTTTGCCCCAGTTTCAGTCAGAAACAATCAGTGCTATTTTCAGTGTAATTTTTCCCTGTTTATAAGGTTTAAGCAGTAATCATTCCTGGCAGCTGCCTTGGATGAGGGCTGCCTACAAGAGGTAGTGCTGCACTGAGGGGGAAGGGGAGCATAGGAGATGGTGTCGCTGGAGTGTAGAGCAGTAAAGTGAAAGGATTACTCAGACCTCTGTGGCACAAACCATGGGACTTGGCTTGTAAGTGCCTCCTCAGCCAATCCTTGTTGGGGGCAAAAGCTGGCTCACAGACAGTCTTTTCTGTGTTAAGCTGCTGGCTCTCCTTAGTGACATGGACCTGTTACAACTTTGGCTTTCTGAAACAGAATAGCATCAGTTTAATTTGGGCTAGGCTTGTTCCTGTGGTCATAAGTGTAAACTGTCCTTTCTTTTCTTAGAGAAAGGCATTTGAAGAAGATAGAGGAGCATGGTTGAAGCACCAGTTCTTAACTATGACTGCTGATTGCAAGTCTGAAAATGCAACAACTCCAAGTGCCTTCTTAAGAAGCAAGTATTTGGTTCAAATTATGTTCTTGCACAGTTTTTTTTCTTTCTTTCAACTAGAAGTCTCAAATATGAACAAAACAATTAAAAAACCAAAATGTCTCAAGAAAATGTTACCATGTATCTGTATGCCTCCACATGTCAGGGCAACTGATGGTTCAAAATTTCCTTTTAAAAAGGGAATTGTAACTCCCTTCCTGATAATTACATGTAGCAAATTTATATTTGTGAAACAATCTGGTGAATATCAAATACCTGACAGCACAGCAGGTAACTTTCAGATGCTTTCATAAATACTGTAGAACATGCAATAATTTTGGTTTTCCACTTCATATAAAAGCTTTGAAATTCCAAATGTGAGAAGGGATTGATCTGGCCCTGCTAAGTTTGCCATGTCTTTCCATTGACTTGAGTGATGGTTAAGTTCATGTAAGTAGTAAGACATCTAACTTCATTTTGGTTTTGTTTTCTATATTCTGACAAGTTTGCAGGTTTTCGTGCTGGTGTTAATTACTGTCTGTGTATGCTGGAGAAGTCTTTACTTAAGGAATAAAAAAGCTTTCTCAATTATAAAGTGAGAAACTACATTTGAGTGACTTCATATGACTACTTGCAGTGGTGGCTGTCTACGCAAATGCTGCATTTACAAATTTAGAGTCCTAATTTTAACATAACTTCATTCAATAGCATTACATAGGCTTATAAAATTTTATCCCGAGTCTATAACAGTAGGATTTATTATTATAGCTCTGCCTTAAGGTATTAGTGTATTATTTTTTTTTAAAGCAGAGGACACAAACACTTGAAGGACTTGTTTCCAGTGGACTACAGTTTAACTGCTGATGTGTGTCTCTCTTAGGTTCTGAACCAGACATTCGTTTAGTGAAGTCTGCGTCTTGGCAAAGAAAACCTCCCTCTGTGTTGAGTGCTCCTGTTTCAGCAGAACCTTGCCAGACATCTCAGTATATTGCACAAAACAGGTTTGTGAAACAATGCTGTAGGTGGTTTCTAGAGTGCTGAACTCTGTGTAGAGCACAGCGTAATCTAAAGTTTATGGTTGGTATATAACAAAGGTTATTAACATCATATCATAAAAAGAATACTCTGTTTCCATTCAAAGCATTATTTATTTGCATTGTAACTTTTTTTCCTGCTTCCAGTGTTGCATCAGAAAAACCTGCTGCAGATAACATGCCAAATCTGTGGGTGGAAAGTGATGACAAAGAAGAAACTGAAGAATGCGCAAAGTCATGGGAAGACTCTGGAGTTGGCACTCTGCTATGTAGAAACTTGCACATGGAACAGCTGCCTTAGAGTTCCTAGGGTTGCCTGCTGGGCTTTTTGTTAGAGACTTGTTCATAAACGTATCATTCTAAATGAAACAGAATGCTGTGAGTTTGATCATTCTTCTAGAGGATTATGTGGTGATCTGAATTGTGGTGTGTTTCTATGTGTGTGCACATGGCTTTTATTTTTTAGACCATTTTTTGCCTCTTTCTTGCAACTCTTGAAAGAAAATTTAAAAATATATAAAAGCTTTGATATTTTTGTAGTAACAGAAGCTCTAATTCTGGAATAAAGCAATGGTCTGAAACTTTGACTGTAATGAAATACTGGATCCTAATGTTACCTTTCCTCACAAGCAGAGATAGCACTTTTAGAAATTGTTTAATTATTGGAAACATTCATTTATGTCTCAAGTGTAACTAGCATTAAATCCTCTTTTGCCTCGACTTGAATGTACAGTATACTGTAGATTTTTAACAAAACAGGTTCTATATTTATTGTGTGATTTGAAAATACCTCTTTGATATCTCGATGATTTAAAGTGCAAAATCTTTATATATTTGTAAATAGAACAAGTGGTTATGCTGAGAAACCATGAAATGAAACACATGCGTACATAAATATTATTTTACATGGCATTTTAAATGGTTTTATAGTGATACTCAGTTTACAGATCCATTAGGACTTTCAATGGTTCAGTCAGGAACCAAAATATTTCAAATGTGAACAATAAACATGTAATTCTATTCTAAAAACCCCTCGTTCTATGATTTTTGTGCAGTAAACTTTTAAGCGACCATGATTATAGGTCTGTATACAATGTCCACAGATCTGGTGCTGGTTTTGTGTTTTGTTAGCTTTTTGTTTTAATTGACTCCAGAATTTTTTTTTTGTGTAGCCTTGGGGAAGTCTCTTTTGTTTATAATATAATAAAAATAGCCAAGTTAGAGGTAAGATGTTTCAAGGTCTCCTTTACCTTACTCAGTGCACATAATTTTCCTTGCCCAGTACAAATCTATCTTCTTTGTTGGGTTTTTGTGCATATGTGATCATCTATAGTACTGCATATGTGATCACTCGTGTAGCTCTGATGCTTGTATAATTGACTTTTTGGAAGCCGTCTAGGCAGTTCAAGCTTTTCTTGGGGTCATAGGTGGGAGATTAACCCAAGTTTAGAATCCTTCACTGAAAATCCATTGCTGCTCTGCCCATTTTCTTCAGAATTGGATGGAGTGTAGTGATTGGACCACCTGGAAAAATAGTGGTAGGGTAATATAAGGAAGAGAAGAAACTGTGGTTCTCCAAGAAGCTAAGGCAGAAAGCTGCAGTTTCTGCTGATGAGCTCAGTACATTGAGTTACAGGTTCAGATGAAGTAGTATCCAATGTAAACTGCAGAGGATACTTGTGTGGTTTTTGTATAGCACCCTAAAAGGAGCAGAAGTGGATATAATGATGATAATAATAATACTCATGTCTTGGTTGGCTTTTTGCTGCATGTGTAGTCGGGTTGGAAAGATACTTTTTTCTCCTGTTCTTCCCCAGTAAGTGGGTGCTCATAGTGATGTCGTTTGCTGCAGCTTTTTAGCAGTGTACAGCTCCTGTTGGGTTTCACCTTTCCCAGCTGTTGGGCAGCTCTTGCCTGAATTTTAGTGGTGGAGGAATAAATAACATTCAACAAACTTAAGTAAAATGAAAATTTAATCTATTAAGTGGGAGAACAGAACTCTGCACATAGGACTATCTTCAAGCCAGTAGTGACTGCAGACCTCCATGGCTGAGGCAGCATCTGGATGCCACCAGGGGCTGCTGCTGCTCCAATGTGTGCTCGTGGGTGCCATACTGGGACTGTTACACGTGTTTGCTTTACTTGGGCCCTCCTTCTTCAGCCTGGTTTTCTTCATGAAAGTTACTTCTAGGATAATATTGCCTTGAAGAACAAAATAACTTACCTGTTTAAACTCTTGTTTGTGTCTATTGAATGATTAGCAATTCATAAACATTTTGTACTAATTTTTTGCTTTAGAGCTCTCTAACCCATCCTAGAGAAGTGGAAATGTGTTTGAATACATCCATGGAAGAACTCACTGTGCTAGAAGGGTGTATGCAGTTGAGTCCTGAGCTGGCCCCAGACCTGGTCTGGAAGTCTGGACTACAGATTCAGTCCTGTCCCTGTAAAGAAGTAAAATATATCTAGAGTTTCTGGATTTCTCTATATACAGTGCCTGGGAAGATTTTGAATCTGAAGCTATTGCTAATAATGGTATGCATTTTGCAGAGGGTGCCATTGTGGTACCTAGAGCTGTTGGAAACAACTGCAGGATCTTTCTTACTTAGAGGCTGTTGAAAAGCAAAGGGAGAGACTTCTTGCAGGAATGTGATACAGGTGTATCACTTCACATAGGAGTGTATTTGAAATAATATAGTGAGTGCTCTTCTCGAGGAACAAGAAGCAGAGACTGCCAGCATGTGATTACAGAACAGCTATTGTTCGCTATCCATGCATGGTATTGAAAAGATGAGTGGTTCTCTTAAACTGCGGTGTTTCAGAAAAATCTTTAAATACAATATTCATTGCTTCTTTTTCAGTCTGTGATGAGCGTGCTTTTACCATAAATAGCAGTCTGATTAGGTATGAGTACTTCCTTTCCAGGATTATATTGGAACTGTTCATTTTTTTCCCTTTCATCCTCAGTGGCTGATGCCTATATAGCATAGCTCCTGCAATACAGACTGTATAGCAAAAAACCCTACTAAATGGAAATTTTCTTTGAGAGAACCTTCTCCCTAAAAACAGCTGTCTTCCTGGTTTGAAGAAGTGCTTCCACCAGATTCTGCAGGCATGCTCCACTTCAGTTGCAGCAGGACAAAAGAAAAATCAGACCATACTCTAGCTTTTTTCCTAGGGATTATTCTGTGTCCAGGTACATTTCAACGAGGTCTAGGTAACTGATATATCTAGATAATATCAATACACACAGGTTGTTCTTGAAGGGAAAAGGGAAGGATATGCAGGATAATGGTAATGCTGTGTATGTTGAATTAGCTTAGTTATTACTTGTGCAGCTTTTTTTTAATTGCAGTTATCACAAAGTTTTTGTCTGTGAAGCCTTTTAAGACATCTTGGTTTTAGATTTTTTCTGATTTGCAAGAGAAGCTGATGAGAAGATATGAAAGATTGACATAGTTGTATCAAAAAACTGAACTCAGAGAAGTGTTCAGATTATCTGTTGATTGCTTTCAGACAATACATGTGATAGCTAATGTTCACTATGCCCTACAGCATTGCACTGTAATAAAAACCTAGACTCCCATGTTACATATTTTGTTGTAGTTTTCTCACTGACAGTGTTTGTGGTTCTTTATTCAAGTTTTGAGTTATACAAGATGTATAACTAACTGGAATGCATAATAGGTAAGTCTGTTTTAAATATTTAACAATAAAAATTTAATTTCTACTGTATAAAAGAGCTTGTCCCCTGAAGCACAAAACGTGCTTGTTCCCTTGAACATTATAGATAGATAATCCTGAAAAAGGAGACATTTCTAGCAAGCGTCCACTCTTCACCCTTCAAATGTCTTCTGCAGGGAGCTGGGTGGCTGTTCCCAAAATAGAGTTTGCACAGCCTAAGGTGGATTTACAGTCCACATGGAATCTGTTTGAAAAAGTCAGTCCCATAGGTTTTGACAACCCAGGAACAGCAGTTGCTAATGGAAGACTGTAGAAACTGCTGAAACAGGAAATAAATGTTCATTTGTGGGTGTTAAAATAGCATTTGCCACAAAGCACACTCCTGTGGTTAATCATATAACTATGGGAGTTGTGGGAGTAGAAATAAAGTGTCTGGTTAACAGTATGTCATAGATACTGAATTTGAATTGGATTCATGGTCTTTGTGTGGTTCGAAGCCTGCAGTTTATTGTGTTGCCTGAAGTTGCTCCTCCAGAAACATCCTACAACATCCTGTGCGTTTTTCTTGCCTTTTACTGTTGATCCAGATGCCACCCGGCTCTCTTTGGAAGGGTGTGTCACTTGTTTGGGAGGAACGAGTCTGATCAATCCTGCAGTCTCTTACCATACTCAAACAGGCCAAGCGTGTTTTGTGCATCTCCACTTGCCTTCGTGGCCCTGAGGTTTCTAGAAACTAACATTTTCTGGGTGTGTGAGTGTGAATGTGTTCCTGGGCTCTCGCTGTAAATCGATGGTGAGGCTGGCTGCAAGCCTGCATCTGCTCAGGTAATTCAGCTGCATTTTGTGATTGACTCCTTAGGAAATGCAAAAGTTCTAGCTGACCTGCACTCCTATTCCCTCTGCTTTGCTGGGAGGAGTCTCTGTGGCTTTTAATTGCTCAGATTTGGCTGTCATTTACCTTGAAAGATAAAATATTTACTGACGGCTTATGAAATCTTTGTTCATTCAAAAAATATTCCTGGTCATTGTGACCAGAGCTGAAAGGACACACTGATCCTCTGATTTATCTGAATAAATATATATATATTCCATATTTATAGGTTTTCTTTAGAATGTGCTTTAGTGCACATAGGAATATAACAGCAAGGGGATATCTGTCCTTGTCTGCTGATTACAGGGGTAGATGTAACCAATGCCGAGGGAAGAGGAAGAACACTGTCAGTGTGTGATACTGACTCTTATTGGGCTGATATCAGTTAGATAACAGTTTGGGTCAGGTGCCAGGTCAGCATAACCAGGGCAAAATCAACCTAATCTATGGCAGGACCAAATATCAGCAGCCACCTGTGACACAGCCTAGGAAATGAAGTAATATGTTTATTGTAAAATTATTGTAAATTAAAGTAAAACTTACTAGGATAAGTAGAAACTTTTAAATAATTCAGTAAAGGGCTTATGAGATAGTCAGGTAGATGCCAAGGTATGACTTGATTTCCATTATTCCATCTGAAGAGAAAGTATGATTGCAAAAAGGGAAGTGTTTACATAAACTGATAAAAACTCGGGAATTCAGCAGAACACAGCCACGTGTTCCTGAGCTTTCTTCCATAAAAGTCTCACCATATCTGGCAGAGCCCCATTCACCTTCATTATGAGGGGAATCATACTTGCACTAGTGCTCACCCTTGTAGGTAAGGCTACATATCCTTCCTTCACCTTTCTTTCCCAAATTTCCCTTATGTTCAGTGGCAGTGATTGGATCTAGATTGAATGTTACTTATCTGGTTTTTCATCTTTTTGCAGGTAGTCAGAAGTTTGACATTGGTAAGTACATTTCCTTCTATAACCTTTTTCTAGTGACTTTGCTGTTACTTCTGTTTATTAGAATGTGTTTGCAAGTATAGTAAAATGGCTGTTATTTCCCACAGACCCTGGATTCAGTAGCAGAAAGAGCTACTTGTACAGTTATGAAGGCTGGGTGTTGAACGGGCTTCAAGAAAAGAATTTAGCCAAAGCCGGTGTGCGCCTGAGCAGCAAACTAGAGATCAGTGGGCTGTCGGAGAACATCTACCTCCTCAAGGTACCGTGTCTTCTAAATGTGCCAACAGTAAGCTAAAATCACAGTTGTAATTGCATCTGGCTGGTGTGGCATGTAGGAAAGCTGCAGGAAACACAACCTTAGGAGACTTATCGCTGTAGATGTTGGAGAATGATCTGCAAGCTGCAGTTTCAGAGGTGATGAGTCACTTACCTGTGTTTGATGTGGAAGTTGTTTGTAGCAGGTGTTCTTCAAGACTTTTTATTGGAAATACGGTTTCTGGGGGTTCTGTTAGAAAATGGCAAACTAACTCAATACATTTAAGCTTGCTCTAAGGTTTGATTCTAGTTTTAGCACACATTTCTAACTCCTGTAGGAAGGCAGGACTTGGGTGTGTAAAATCATTGTCATGAAGGCAACTGATAAACATAGACTTAAAAAGTGATAAAAGCTAAAGATAAAAAGTGATACGTGATAAAAGTAAGATTAAAAAGTGAAAATCATCAAAAAGAAGCATGTAATAATGTTTAGTGTTTGAATAATGCGGTAAGAGGTCTGTACGTGTGAAATCATGCCTCTGCTGAAGTCAGCAGTAATAGGACCTGACTCAATTCAAAATAAATATGGTTCAGAAATGTAGTTTTGTCCCTTTAATTCAGTTACAAATCAGAGGTTCTTTCTGGAATACCGAGTTCAGTGGCAGCTCTCACCAGTTGTATTGAACTGTAGATCTTTCAAAATTTGGGGCTAGGGATGGCATTTCCCGCTATAGTCTTTGTCCTGAAATTCTTGTACGATGTGCACCAGCCTGTGCTCTGAGGCACCTAAGCTGGCAGTAACTTTGCCAAAGTTATTGAAATTGCTTCTTATTTACATTGTGTCTCAGTGTTTATAAATATATTGTTCATTGTTGAAATATTTTGGTTGATTAAAACAATTCACAAATATAGTAACTAGTTTAGTCCAAAAAAAATTGTATACGAATGAGGTAAAATGAAACATTCTAAAACTGCATTTTTTTACATTTAGAATGACATAAGCTTTTTAAATGCTAAATTTTGTCTAAAGCAGAATATTTATTTCAAGGCTGACAAAAAGGGAGACTTTTATTTGATATGTTAACTGCTTCTGTAAGATAAAATAGTACTGTTGAGCCGACAGGGTTTGCACTGGTTCTACAACAGTGTAACCATGAGACAAAAGAATAAATTGCTGTATGACTTTCTAACCCTATATTTAGAAGGAAAGATTATCTAACTAGTGCTTCTGTTAATTTCTTCTTTGGTACTAAATAATGCATGTTTAGTACCAAAGCAGTTTTATTCACTTAAGTTTCTTAATTTCCTCCCAGATCCGCTCCCCACAGTTTGAGGAATACAATGGCATCTGGCCCAGGGACCCATTCACTCGATCTTCCAAAATCACCCAGATGGTTTCCTCATGCCTTACTCGGCCCTTCAAGTTTGAATACAGCAGTGGACGGATTGGAAACATTTATGGCCCAGAAAACTGCCCTGATATTTGCATTAACATAGTGAGAGGAATACTGAACATGATACAGATAACCATTAAAAAGTCACAGAATGTGTATGAATTGCAAGAGGTGTGTTTCTTTCCATTCTAAAACTATTTTGCTGAAAGGATGTGTTTATTCTCTTTAGCTGCTCTTCCTTTGAGTTTCTGTTTATTTGCATCTACTTTTGAATGTTTGTAGTAAGAAAAGGGTGATTTTCATGCATATAGAAGAAAATGTGTGTATGTGTGTTGAACAAATTATCTGGGCTGAATTCTAAGACCTCTGTCTTTAGGTCTTAACATGCAGTTCTTTGGAGAAAAAAATTATTAGCTATGAGTTTATTTGTTATATGGCTCCCATAATACAGCTGCTTGATACATTTTGCTTGCTAACTGTTGATATTAATTAATTGATTACTTTTTAATTTTAAACTCCATCTGCTGACCAAGTATTGTTCTCATGCCTATTTTTTAATTCAGTAGGAATAATTTTATGCAATAGTAACAGGTTCATTGATAATCTTCATTAAGTAAAACTTCTCACACTGTGAAATCCTGATATAATTGGGAAGTCTCATCATCTGTATCCATCTGCCAGGCTGGAATTGGAGGTGTTTGCCATACAAGGTATGTCATCCAGGAAGACAAGAAGAACAGCCGAGTCTCTGTTACCAAAACTGTAGACCAAAATAATTGCCAGGAAAAAGTGGTGAAGAGTCTTGGAATGGCTTACATCTATCCCTGCCCTGTTGACATGATGGTACGTGAGATGTGAAAAGATCTTCCTGATTACAAGCATGGCCATACTGTTCCCATTCACTCTTTGGGTCTCTCTCCTCCTGCAGAAAGAAAGGATCATCAAAGGGACTGCGGCTTTCTCCTACAAACTGAAGCAGTCAGACAGTGGTACCCTGATCACAGAGGTGGTGTCTCAGCAGGTGTATCAGATCTCACCATTCAGTGAACCCACCGGTGTCGCTGTCACGGAAGCAAAGTAGGTGGGACATAGGCTAGCTTCACAAAGTGAGAATAGTTATAGGTTGTATCAGTCCCCTTCACCCCCAATGGAATTGAAATGAGAATTGAGATCCACAGCAGTTGGATAGAGGTGTGTAATCACACTTGGGACTTCCACAGTCCTAAAAGTTCGGCAAACCATTCTTTATTTGTACCCTGGTCAAACGAACTGGGATTACAATTACATGGAAGAAAAGGAGAAAAGCGGTTTTGCTCCCTTATACCATAAGAATGCAACGTTACTGCTCTGTTTGTCCCGAAAAGGGGCTAATTTATAGTGTCAGGAGGAAGATGGTGCACATAGAAATAAGATCATTCATTACACAGAGTCAGTAGCTCTCATTCAGTGGGCAGTAATTTTGGTTCTCCTTGGAAACAATTTCTTTGTAGATAATTCCAATACCATTTTGTTCCAGATAGAAGGCTTTATTCATTAGCGAAAGGTTTTCTTTTGGTAAGAAGAATTATTAAAGAGTAAAACTGGTACCGTCACAGTATCACTGAACCAACAAACAAACAAGGCGCATGGGTGAAGGAGATAATACCTTTCTCCTGTGACACTTGTCTCTTGACAGACAACAACTCACCTTGCTTGAAGTGAGGAGTGAACGGGGGAGCTCCCCTGACATCTCCATGGAGAACTATGGAGGCCTCCGTTACCAGTTCCCAGCAGTACTGCCACAGATGTCAGTGCAGCTCATCAAGACAAAAAACCCTGAACAGCGGGTAGAGCATTTTTTTCCAAATTGCTTTCCTAATTTAAAAAAAAAAAATAAGTGATCATAAATTCCAAAGAATGTAATTATATATGCCCTCTCTCTTGTGTTTTGTAACAGATAATTGAAACACTGCAACACATAGTCCTGAATAACCAACAAGATTTCCACTATGATCTTCCATACCGTTTCCTGGAGCTCGTCCAGCTCTGCCGCACAGCAAGTGCTGACACCCTGGAGTCCATCTGGAGACAATGTTCAGATAAACCCCGCTACAGGTATTTCATTGTATCAACCTATAGGAAACTTTTCTGATTTTCTGACAGCTGGGAGCTAAAATGAAGGATTTTTTGAAAATCTATTTGCAGGCGATGGCTGCTGAGTGCAGTTTCTGCGACAGGCACCTCAGAAGCACTCAAATTCATTAAGAGCAGAATCCGCAGTGATGACCTTAGCTATCTTCAGGCTCTTCTAAGTGTTCCCTTTGCTCTCCATTTAACAAAAGCTGATGAACACACTGTTCCAATAGCAGCAGTGAGTAAAGCCATGTGAATCTTTCCTGTCTCACAACGAAAGGAATGATAATTAACAACCTGTGATTAAATACATTAGAGACTGGATTCCCCTCTTGTGTACTCTAATTTTGTGCAAATGTTGACCCGTGAATTTCTTTTGGCATAGCATTTATTAGAGGAGAGTTCTGTGTTTTCATTTCTCTATATTGATATAAAGCGCTTCTCTTATAGGAGCTTCTGTGATTAATTCCCATTTTAGTTTGCTGTGAATTAGTTTAATCTGTTTTGCTTTGTAATGCCTTCTACAGGTAAAACTTTGTCCCCTTTAATCTCTTACTTCTGAAACAAATGATGATTGGTGTCTTATGTCACTTGAGCAGCTCTTTCAATTGCAAACTAGTCCATGAACTGGAAAGTGCTGCAGGAAAAGTATTAGTGCAAACATCAAATATGTTGACAACATAATGAATTGTTTATTCTGAACAGGATTTTTGCCATCTCTAGTCAATATTCTTCTTAAACAGGAAAAGAGGATATGATGTGAAAATGCATAATTAATATAATTGAGTTGCACATTTTTCTAGAGATACTCCATTTATACGTTGATGTTTATCCATAATCTTAATGTTTTCAGTGTTATGTTCAGTTGAGAAAAATCAAAATGTAGCTATGTGAGCTAATGTATGTATAAACTAGTGGGGAATTAAGCTCCTAAGTGAAGCTTCCAAACATAATGTCTACAACCTTCTTTCCTTTGTTTGGATGAGAACAGTAATCATTCTGAAACTGATCCCTTCAAATAAAATCTGATGATTTTCCTGCTCTGAAAGCTTTGTGAAGCACCGTATTAAATAAAAAATTAATTTTTTTTCTTCTTCACAGGATTTAGTGACAAGTTCCCGAATCCAGAAAAATCCCGTGCTTCAACAACTTGCCAGCTTGGGATACAGTTCTGTGGTGAATAGATACTGTTCTCAGACCTCAGCTTGCCCTAAAGAAGCTCTCCAGGTGGGTGGATTTTTGCCAAGTTTTTTCTTTAATAGCTTAGTAATGTTCATTATACTGGCTTAATTCTTTTAGGATACAGTACAAAAATGGTGACTGGAAATATAAATACGCATTTTGTAGGTTTTCTTCAGAACAAAGCCATCGAATCACTTTATCAATGTAGTTGTTTGCTTCATCATTGAAAACACAGTTTTCACATGGCAAGGGTAAAATCCTGAGAGAAACCACCATTGAGTAATTTTAGTAAAACCAGTTGCTTTCTTGTGATAGGCTTTTCAGTGGGTAAGGGGGACACTGTGGACAGTCCATACATTAGAATGAGAAGATTGAACTATGCTTTGTTTACAGCCTATCCATGACCTGGCAGATGAAGCCATCAGCAGGGGCCGTGAGGACAAAATGAAATTAGCTCTGAAGTGCATTGGCAACATGGGAGAACCAGCTAGCATCAAGCGTATCCTGAAGTTCCTTCCCATATTTTCATCCAGTGCTTCTGATATCCCCATCCACATTCAGATTGATGCCATAATGGCCTTGAGAAAAATCGCTTGGAAGGACCGCAAAACAGTAAGTAGGATCTGGTAGATTTTCCCTACTTAGTGAATTAGAATATATGTCATAAGGGGAATGATTTTAATGGTGTCGTAAGTGTAGATTCAGCATGTTTTTTTAAGAAAAATACTATACAGTTTTACATTCAGCTGATGGTTTCTGCTAAGCCTTAATGCTAATTAGTCAGGAGGAAGCTTCTGGAAGGATATCAGCAGTGTTGCTTTTATCGTCTGTTGTAACCACTGAAGTCCTGTGCTAGTTATATGGAGTGGACACTTAGCCACCTAAAAGTCAGACATGTAATTTAAATTGCCTCTATAGTCAGGAGGAGAGACACTTTCTATTAAACTCCTAGGCCAAATGTTGGCATTGCTCTGCCTCTTTTAGACCCTTCCCTTGAGGTTGGATGAGTCACCACTGACCCCACAGTGACGCTGCTGTCACAGAAAGTGTAGGCAAGACTCCTGCCTTTCAGATGGGTTAGGTAGATGACCTATATGAGAAACTATTCACTCAGACTGCCTTTGGTGAACTGCTGAACCCTTTAAAAACTGGCCTAAAATAGTGAAGCATGCTCACCGAGTCAGTGGAGTTACTTCGAAGAATGAATGTTTTATTATCTACATTTTTTTCTTCCAAAGATATTCACTGATATTTGAATGTCAGTAGTGCACAAAGCAATGCTGATGCCTTTTTGATTGTCATGGGTTGACTCGATACATCGATAGATGGACATTTCTTTCAGGTTCAGTGCCTCCATGGGGCTGTTGCACCGTGGCCCCTTCAGTTATATTAATAAAATTATGTGGAACCCTGTAGTAAAAAAGATCAGGAAACCTTTCTGCAGGGATAATGATCCCCTCTCCCATATTTCCTGCGGGTTGGGTGTGGATCCGGTTTGCAAAATGCTTTCAGTTATTGGTAATTCCAGGCACTGTTTTGTCTCTGCAGGTGCAGGGATATCTCATCCAGATCCTCGCTGACGAGTCGCTTTCCCCTGAAGTGCGGATGATGTCTTGCGCTGTTATCTTTGAGACAAGGCCTGCCCTTCCCTTAATAACAACCATTGCCAATGTGGCCATGAAGGAGAGCAATTTGCAAGTGGCCAGTTTTGTGTATTCCCATATGAAGGCTTTGTCCAAGAGCAGATTCCCATACACATATAACATGTGAGTAGAGACAGAACAAAGCAGGTGCTCTTCTGCAAATGATGGTCTTCCGTGTGTGCTGACAACTACAGTCAGTTTGTTTACTGACAGGGTGCAGCTTATTTCTGGATGCTATTACCTTTCTCATTTTGTTTAGATCTTCAGCTTGCAATATTGCCCTTAAGCTGCTGGCCCCCAAATTGGACAGACTGAGCTATCGCTACAGCAAGGTCATACGTGTTGGTGGTTACTTTGGTGAGTAAGTGCTTCAGTGATCAGGAAATTTTCACCTCAGAAATACATTCTTAAAATCTTAAGTCCTCTGGAGAAATATGACATGTTTCAGTGAGAAATTTAATTAAATGTGAGACTCACGTGTTTAGAGTAGCCACTTAATAACTTCTGCCTAAACAGTTAGATTTTGTGCCATGATATATCTTACAGTTGGCAATGGAAAAAGCTGCAGAAATATAATCTTGAATGATAAGCACAATGGTTAGAAAAAAGATGTCTCTTGTTTCCTTCTGCCATAGATAACTATAAAGTTGGTGCTGCTGGAGATGTCTTTGTTATGAACAGCCCAGGAACGATGTTCCCATCAGCAATAATTTCCAAGCTGATGGCATATTCTGCAGGGTCGGTGGTTGATTTGGTGGAGGTAAATATTTACCTAAGTCAATAATAAATCAAATTAAAATTAAAACTGCTCACAAAGTTTCCTCTCTGTAAGCATGTTTCAGACTGCTCTTTCTCATGCTGTTTTGGTAGGCTGGTGTCCGTGTGGAAGGCCTCACAGATGTCATCATGAAACGAAATATCCCGTTTGCTGAATATTCCACATACAAAAAGATAAAGGAGATTGGAAAAGCTGTAGGTATTTTCAGTAATACAGTGTGTGGGTTATGTGAAGGGGAGTTTAGTGATGCTTCTCAGTCTAGTTAAGCCCTGTCTCAGGAGGTAAACTCTTCTCCTGGGAGTCAGCTCAAGTATTTCTGTGAAGGACAGACATGTGGTGGGGACTGCAGGGGACATCTGCCATGGCTGCAGTGGCTTCTGCCAGTTGCTGCTCTGGCTCTGCCTCCTCCCCACCTCAGAGATGGCTGCAGGAGGAGCACAGGAGGCAAAGGGAGAGGCAGGCATTGCAGCATGGTGTGTCACATGCCTGGCAGGCTTCCTACTCCCTCCCTTCATCTATCTCACCTAGTTTACAAGAATATGCCTTTGTCTTCAGGAGAAAAGATTATTTTTTTGCTGTGCTTTCAAACTGGGTTTGTGGTACTAACAGCCCAGACTCGGTGTGTGAATCTTATTGTATTGGAATACCAAACATTTGTAGGCATCTCAATGGTGGAAGAAAGTCTGAATTAGTGCCATCGTGCTATTACAGTTGGAAATTTTACAAAGGAAAAGGGCAGCTTGGCCAGTGATGGGTTTAGTCACCTAGATGAATTATCATTTGTGAAGTGTTGCATTAAGAAAATGTGCTTGTTTCTTTATCTGTTCCCCAGCTGCTGGGATGGAAAGAGCTCCCAACAGAAACGCCCCTGATATCAGCCTACTTTAAACTCTTTGGCCAAGAGCTGGCCTACATCAACATCAATAAGGAAGTCCTACAACAGGCTGTGAAGGTATTAGGAGCCTCTACTTTTCTTTGCAATATTGGACAGCGTTACGCTTGCATATCCCAACTTCCTGGATCTCTGTTTTATTGCAGACTGTTCTAGAGCCCACTGACAGGAGCACGGTGCTGAAGAGACTGGCTGGGCAACTGCGCAGTGGCATTGCGGGCCAGTGGACACAGCCGCTGTGGCTGGGAGAGCTGCGATACATCGTCCCCACCTGCACGGGTCTGCCTCTGGAGTACAGCTCCTACACCACTGCTCTGGCCCGGGCTGCAGTCAGCGGTGAGTTGGGGAGAACAGCTGTGCAAGCTCTGAGCAGGGGATGAGAGCGGCAGGGGCCGAGGAAGGCTAGAGAAAGAAGTGGAAAGCCAGGAAGTGGAAAAAAGAACTAGATTTTGTATTGGCGAGTGGGGCAGTGAAGATGTTTGAAGAGAAGCTGGATGCGCTGATTTGTGTATCATCTTTAAATGGACTGAAGACAGAAAAGGTGAGATGAGAACGTGGGAAGCCAGAGAGAGAGAGGTCACAACACTCAAGGCCAGAAAAATCCAAGAGCTGCCTGAGGAGCTGATGCAGACATGGGTGGAACGGGGTGACTCCTGAGAGATGCACACACAAGCTAAGCAGGATTCAATGGTGATTTAAAGAGAGAAGAAAATAGAAGACAATAAAAAGAGAACTGTTAGTAAAGTTAAGGCAGGAAGAGAAGAGGGCCTGTGGAAAGAGATGGGAGTTCTGTTTAAAAAGAATAAATATGCGAGTGCTAATCCTCATCAAGAAGTTAATTCAGTAATCCCACTGTGCTGTGCAGCAGGCTTAAACTAGGCAAAATTGACCCTCGTATCTGCTGACACCACATAAGGAATGAAGGGTGATGTACATGTACTTGTGCTCTCCCACATATCCACTCTTTGCTGCTCTTGGTTCTTGGTTTGTTAGTTTGCTTTAGTAACATCTTTGAAGCTCTGCCCCTTCTGTGTGTTTCTGTGTATTTTTAATTTTTTTTTTAATAACATCCTTGTAGCCGAGTTGGGGAGGTATGAATTGGATGGATTTCAAATGTACAAAATGAGTGAAGGTTGTCTGGACTGCTGATCTCCAAGGGTAGTCAACAACTGAAAATATAATTAGTGACTTGTTATGAGAAATGTTCCTCTGCCATTGGCACTTGTTCATGGCCTTTTTAAAAAACTTTGAACTTTGGAAAAGAAGGCACCCTCAGCAGATCTGTGTCAATATTGACACTGAGTTGGTGGGAGCAGTTGCTGCACTGGGGGGTCAGGCTGCCACTGACAGGCAGCCTGACATGCTGGAGAGGATGGCCTGACAGAAGTGTGGTGAAATTTGACAAAGGCAATGCAAAGTCCTTCACCTGGGATGGAGTAACCCATGCAAGTGTCCAGGCTGGGCATCACCCAGACAGAGAGCAGTTTTGCAGGAAGGCCAGGACAAGCTGGTACGATAAACTAGCAGTGCGCTCATGTGGTGATGAAGGCCAACTGCATCATGGGCTGCAGAAGCAAGAGCAGAGCCAGTGTGACAGTGATTTCCTTCTCTATTTAGCACATTTGCAGCTGCATCTGGAGTACAATGTCCGGTTTTGGGCCCACAGCACAAGAAAGATGTTAACACTTGATGTGAGGAAAGATTGGAGAGAAAAGGTTGTTTAGCCTGGTTCCCTTCATTTACTCTGTCTTCTGATTCCCCATGTTTTGGAAATTTTAATGTTACACTAATTATAGAACTTTCAATTTGGGTCAGTTCTTCATTTTCTTAGTATATTTTAATTTCCATTTTCAATATAATGCAACAGAACCTTTACCTACAGAACAAGCTTCCTGTATATTTTCAGTATTCTTGAGAATCATAAAAGGTCTCATGTACCCCAAAGTCTGTCTTGTTTTCCAGCCATATTTGTTGTACTAACAAAAATACTGCCTCCTATTGAAAACTGTTTGCTTATGTTCAACTCTTTTCATTTTTACCATGTTTAAATATTGTTCTTGCATTTGCAGTTGATGGGAAGACAACTCCCTCTTTAACTGGAGATTTCAGACCTTCACAGTTGCTTGAATCCACTGTGCAGATCCGTTCTGACATAACCCCCAGGTATAGCAAGTTTCTAAGGCTTTACGTATGAAGGAGGTTTTTAAGAGAAGGCAGAACCACATGGGTAAAAAGAGCACCTTTCTTACACCTGACTGCTGCACTCTGTTTCAGCTTATACATACAGAAATTCACAACAATGGGTATCAACACAGAATACTTCCAACAAGCTGTGGAAATTCAAGGCAAGGTCCTGACAAGAGTGCCAATGAAGTTTGATGCCAAGATAGACATGAAGCTGAAAAATATTAAGATTGAAACAAATCCATGCCATGAGGAAACTGAGATAGTGGTTGGAAGGTAGGGCACCATTACTTCAGAATATTTTGTGTTGTTGAAACCTGACAAAGCTCACTATTGACTGAGCTCCGACAGAGGTTTCTAGATAGGCAGTGACTCTTCAGCGTGTAGCAGAACCTTTGGGATGAAGCCTGTGGAAGAAAAATACAGTAGCTAAAAATCAAAAGATACCTAAGTTATTTAGCAGTGTAATTTTTATATTAAATTGTTTAATTTTTGTGTTCTTAGTATTTTTTATTATTTTATTGTCCTTTGAGGATTTTGATTTTTATGTTTGAAGGAATATTTTTACTGTTTTGGAAATTTCGTTTAAAGTTATCCAGATTTTGAAAACTTCTGTGATATAAGAAAACTTATATTTGTCATGAACTCTTAATTGTTTTCAATAATATTTATATTTCTAAATTCGTATACAATCCCTGTGTTCAAATATCATATCTTTGTGCTGTCACATGATACTGACAGGGATGTATTTCATTTAATCCAAAGACGAGGGGTCAGAATAATTCACCATTTTTTTGCACATATCTCAACAGACACAAGGCTTTTGCTGTATCAAGAAATTTAGGAGAGCTAGGTGTCGAAAAGAGAACCTCAATTCTCCCAGGAGATGCTTCGTCAAATATTGTGGAAGAACCTTTCAAACCATCAGATAGAGCTTCCGGTGAAGATTTCACAAAGGTAACCTATTTCTTTTTGCTTATATAGTAATATTTACCCTCTCTGTAATGGATGTCTGTAGTTTTACTCTTGCCTATGACACACTCCCAGTGGTATTCACATTCTCATCTCTAAAGCAGCAAGAAGCTGACAGCACGTCAAGGAAACATGCCTATAGCTCTCAAGAGGGTCTTCGCCACATCACGGGAAGAAAAACTCACAAACGAGACATTTGCGTCAAACTGCATCATCTTGGGTGCCAGCTCTGCTTTTCCAGAAAGTCACGAGATGCCAGTTTCCTAAAAAACACGTATTTACACAGATTCTTTGGAGAACATGAAGCTAAAATAGTCTTGATCCCAGGTAAAATACTGAGCATCTTAGGCTTGGCAGTGCTATTTGAAGCAGTATAACCTTCTAATGTGTGCAATTGGTGTGTAGTTGAAACAGATGCTGATATTGACAAAATTCAGCTGGAGATTCAGGCAGGATCCAGAGCAGCTTCCAAAATAATTCATGAAGTAAACTCGGAGTCTGAGGAACAGGGTGAATCATCTCTGTATGAGGACATTCAAGCTAAACTGAAGAAGATTCTAGGCATTGAAAATGTGTTCAAGGCAAGTGACTGCAAGCATGGCAGTGGGGAACATTTTTGCCTGAATGAGGGCAAGAATTTGAAGTTCAGTGTGGAAAGCTGGCGTGGTGGCAAAGAAAGGATGGGGCTGGTTTGAAAGGTGCCAGTGCCCCATGCTCAGGGATTGCTCCTATGCGGTACATCCAGCAAGGTGGTCTGTTCTGGGCTGGATTTCAGCTGGGCAGAATGGATCTGAGGGAATTCTGCAGCTTCTGCAGTGAGTGAAGCAGGGAGGTGGTTTTTCCTTGAAAGGCTGGTCTGAGAACCCAGCCTTGTCTGACATCCGTGGAAGTTTTACTTTGTAAAAACAGGACCAGATGTATCCTTTCTTTTGCACTTCTTGGCTGTTTGTGCAGGTTTCAAATAAAACACGACACCAGAAGAAGCGACCCTCAAAGAAAGAAAACACTGTGCTAAGAGAGCTTGGGGCAGACCCTGATATAAAACATCCCTCCAGCTCATCTTCTGCCTCCTCAGCTGTCTCCTCTTCCTCATCATCTGCGGTTTCTCCTCATCATAAAGAGGCTGGTGATAAAGATGAGAATGATCAAGAAAACCAAGCGAAAACCAAAGATGCAATCAGCACGAGTAGCAGCAGTAGTGGCAGAAGTAGCAAGAGCGGCAGCAGTAATGGCAGTAGCAGCAGCAGTAGTGGCAAAAGCAGCAAGAGCAGCAGCAGCAGCAGTAGTGGCAAAAGCAGCAAGAGCAGCAGCAGTAGTGGCAAAAGCAGCAAGAGCAGCAGCAGTAGTGGCAGTAGCAGCAGCAAGAGCAGCAGCAGCAGTAGTGGCAGTAGCAGCAGTAGTGGCAGTAGCAGTAGCAGTGGCAGAAGTAGCAAGAGTAGTAGTACTACCAGTAGCAGCAGAAGTAGCAAGAGCAGTAGCAGCAGTAGTGACAGAAGCAAGAGCAGCAGTAGCAGCAGTAGCAGCAGTAGCAGCAGCAGCAGCAGTAGCAGCAGTGGGAGCAGAAGTAGTAGGAGCAGTAGCAGCAGCAGCAGTAGCAGCAGTGGGAGCAGAAGTAGTAGGAGCAGTAGCAGCAGCAGCAGTAGCAGCAGTGGGAGCAGAAGTAGTAGGAGCAGTAGCAGCAGCAGCAGTAGCAGCAGTGGGAGCAGAAGTAGTAGGAGCAGTAGCAGCAGCAGCAGTAGCAGCAGTGGGAGCAGAAGTAGTAGGAGCAGTAGCAGCAGCAGCAGTAGCAGCAGTGGGAGCAGAAGTAGTAGGAGCAGTAGCAGCAGCAGCAGTAGCAGCAGTGGGAGCAGAAGTAGTAGGAGCAGTAGCAGCAGCAGCAGTAGCAGCAGTGGGAGCAGAAGTAGTAGGAGCAGTAGCAGCAGCAGCAGTAGCAGCAGTGGGAGCAGAAGTAGTAGGAGCAGTAGCAGCAGCAGCAGTAGCAGCAGTGGGAGCAGAAGTAGTAGGAGCAGTAGCAGCAGCAGCAGTAGCAGCAGTGGGAGCAGAAGTAGTAGGAGCAGTAGCAGCAGCAGCAGTAGCAGCAGTGGGAGCAGAAGTAGTAGGAGCAGTAGGAGCAGTAGCAGCAGCAGCAGCAGTAGGAGCAGTAGCAGCAGCAGCAGTAGCAGCAGTGGGAGCAGTAGCAGCAGCAGGAAGTCATCGAGTCATCATAGCCACGGGCATCACTCAAAGTACGTGAATAGCAGCAGCAGCAGTGAGTCGCTGAGCCGCCATAGCCATGAGCATCATTCAGGACATCTGGAAGGTGGCAGCAGCAGCAGTGCAT
The DNA here is from genome assembly GCA_013398115.1 of Falcunculus frontatus. Lineage (NCBI taxonomy): Eukaryota > Metazoa > Chordata > Aves > Passeriformes > Falcunculus > Falcunculus frontatus. The sequence continues at coordinate 565,948 of VZRV01007601.1, forward strand.
ATTCCAAAATATGGGTAATTTTGTCAGTAAATCGACTGATGCTGCTAATGTTTGTGAATTGCATTCCCGATGGTGGCTGGCCTTGCATGACAATTCAGGGCATTATGAGTTAACCAGTAAATTTTAGCAACATAAAATTGCAAAATTTATTCTACAAACACACCTGCAATCATTGGCACAGATGTCTACTTCATCTCAAAAGTTTCCACTTGTTTGTTGAAACTTTTGTTGCTGGCAGGAAATGGGGTTTTTTGACAATTTACTGCCCATAAACATTGCATATTTCTGTCTTAATTTTGTGGTAGAAACATTAATGCTTTATATAAACTACTTTATCTTGCATTATGTGCTTGTGACTAAGCATACAGAACTATGTATGAATGATAATTAGTAAATTTCTTCTTTAATTCCCAGTGCTTAGATTTCCATATAATTGCAGCATTTCTTTTCATCTGAGACTTCTAATCTTCTTGTTTTTGTCATTTTCAAAGGAAGCTCATGAGATTTATCAGTACCGCTTTAAATCAGCGCATAGACAAGAGGTGAGTTTTTCTTTCCTCAGTAAAATAAGTATGGAATCTGTCAGGAGTCAAATGGAGACTTTAAAGGCAACTTGTTATCTTTGTTGAGGAAAATTACAGTACTGATAACATTAGAACCGTGCTGGTTCTTCTGAGATGTGTAAAGACAGAGCTGTGTTCCTTTTTGTGCTGTGTACATGAAACCACTTGTAGCTCTGCAAAGGAGGTGCAAAGCCTCTGCCAAAGCAATGAAAAAGACTGGAGCTACACATTTGGGAGGAACCATCAGAAGCTTGGTTCATTTGACTAGCTTTGATCACTTGGTTTCTCGGGTTGGAATCACTGCAGGTATACAACGAGGATAGTGATGTGAACAAACATGGGAGGATACCTTATAGTATTTTGGTTGAGCAGATTCTTACCACGTCATGAGCCAGCCAGAGCAGTGTACTTGATATCAGTGTTCTTCAAAAAGTAACATTTCAGCAGTGTGTGTCCATTCAGATGCTCCTTTCCATTCAGTTTATCCTCCAGTTGATCAGGCCGGTGCAGAATTTCTGGTCTTTCGTATTGAAGTGAGAAGCTGTTTTAATTTGACTTGCTCTGGTCCACTTTTTTTTCATACAGGGAATTCTCATCTAGACATGGCCCTTATGGACTGTGAGGAGTCAGATGTGTTTGGGCAAACAAGATTTTTCTGTGTTAGATCCTATGTACTAAGCAGGACAAAGCCTATTGCAAGTCATTGAGATGCTCAGGGTTGGAATACAAGCTTAGCAACTCCAAGTGCCATGAGAGAGAGTATTGTTCAGCACTGCCTCGTGCAATTTCTTCAAGCATGCTTTAAAGTTACCCTCTTAAGCATGTGTGGTTTGTTTTTGTTTTTTTTGCAGTTCCCAAAAACAAAACTCCCAGATGACCAAACTAGCAGCTCGCATTCCTCTGCCAGATCCAGTCGTGCCTCATCTCGAGCTTCATGGGTTAGTTGCATCATTTTTAGGGGGTTTTGACAGCTTGGAATGATGGCAGAGTGGCTGTGCACTCACAGTAATTGTATATTTAGGTAATGGGAAGGGAGAAATGCCAGCCTCTCGAGCCTCAGGTATCAGTCAAGACATGCACCATAGTTCCCACATGCTCTTTCCTCTGCAGCAAGGATCCTTCTTACTTATAACACAACCCTTCCCTCATGGGAATCATCCCTCATGGGAATCATCCCTCAGTGGCTGCTTGGAGCAGCCTCAGCAAAAGGCATGTTCCAGAGGGGACATGGAGCACCTGGGCTCCTCACCACCCCCCGGCTGGATGTGTGCAGGCTTGAGAATGATGGAGTGAAGATACGGAAGGTCATCGTGCACTTAAGGCTGTGCTCCAGGGGAAGAGGTTCTTGATGTTGAAGGAAATGTCCTGGATTATATTCTGTGCTAGGTTGCTGTGCAAACATAAAACCTAACTGCCCCACAGAATTTCCAGCTGAGGTGTGAGGAGAAAGCCAACACAAGACCCAGACAGATAAACAAGAGGAGACGAGCTGGAGGATGTTACTGCTGTGGGAATGAGTGATGCATACAACCGACAGCTGATGTTGTTCAAACTGAACCACTTTCTTTTATTCACAGGCTGGATACTAACAATGAAGCCCAAATCATATAGTCATTACTGTATTTTAATTATATGAATATTTCCATGGTATCAGCTGTAGCTCAGGAAATGGCACAAATTTTGGCTCATATAAACACAGTGATAAAATCCATCTGGCATGCAGAGGCACGTGCACATTAAAGACATACGCACGAGGTTTTATAGGCACGTATATATGTGTGACACGTATGCTGGTATAAATTTGTGGTTCAGTTGTTTATTTTTCATTTATCCATCTAGATCTTGCATCTAAAATGTTCCATGGTAACTCTTCTATAATTATATGCTTTGCATACTTTCTCCCCCTTCTTCTTAGCCGAAGTTTTTGGGAGATGTTAAAACACCAGTATTAGCTGTTTTTCTTCATGGCATCCGTGATGATAAGAAGATAGGAGGCCTCCAGCTTGTGGTATATGCTGATATTGACTCCGTCAGGCCCCGGATGCAGGTATTTGTGTCAAACCTCACAGATTCAAGCAAGTGGAAGCTCTGTGCTGATGCTTCAGTCCTCAATGCTCACAAGGCAGAGGTAAGGCTCAAAACAAGCTTGTACAGCTATATATGGGTCATGGGAAAACCGTGCTCCAGGCATTAAAAAATGGACCATATATTCCTGCATTACAGGCTTACCTGAAATGGGGACGGAATTGCCAGGACTACAAGGTTTCGTCTGAGCTGGTAACTGGGCGGTTTGCTGCCCACCCTGCTGTACAAGTGAAACTGGAGTGGCCTAAAGTTCCTTCCAGTGTCAAATCCATAGCAGAATGGTGAGGATTTAGTCTTTAGTGACACTTGTTCTCAATACTGGTCAACTGGGAAAAATCGGCATCTGCACATGAGGTTCTAGTGGCTTAAGTGCTGGCTGATATTTTAGTCTCTGATCTGTCCAAGTACTGCCTTTGGACATAAAAGCTGAGTGGGATTACATCTTATTTTAATGTACATTAATTCTTCATACTGGACATAATTACTGAAAACTGAGGAACAGATCCTTCCTTTCACTGAGCACTTGAGCAGTAGAGCAGAGGGTGGGTGTGAGGACATAACCAGGGATCCTGAAGATTGTTGTGCTAGTTACACACAGAGGTGAGACAATCTGGTTGGGATGTGTACAGCCTTTTGTTTCTCCATCTCACCAGATCTTTCTGATTTGAACTTTTGCAGGTTGTACAAGTTTGTCCCTGGGGCTGCATTTATGCTGGGGTTCTCTGAAAAAACGGACAAGAACCCTTCTCGACAAGCCAGGCTGATCGTGGCTCTAACTTCTCCAAGGACATGTGACGTTGTTATCAGGCTTCCTGATGTAAATATGAAATATTTTTATCACTCTTCTAATTTTTTCCTAGTAGAAAAGTGTGACTGTTTAATTACAGTGGGGCAATTCTGAGGAAGAAAAATTAAGTTGGCATCAGTTTGGGTGCAAATGGTGAAAACTACTTTTATTTATTTCCAACCTTTTAATATTTCATAAAAGGACATTTATGTAGTGGTTTTGTTCATAGAGAGAGAGATGGGTACTCATAAGGACATGAGTTTCCATCTGTAGTATCTCCATAAGTGATCACGTCATCAATTTTGAAAGGCGGTAATTAATTCTCTCCCAAATAATACCTGAATGATTTCTCTCACACTGTGAGAGAAAACTGAGCAAAAGCAAAAACCTCATGGACAATGAGTCAGATGAGTTGTGTTCACATAAAGTCTTTGCAACAAAATTAGAAGAAATAGGAAAAAAATCTTAGCTGTTTGCTGGCACAGGTGCATTTTGAATGTGCTTTTAAATTCCTTTTCAGATTACCCTCTATGAAAAAGCCTTGAGGCTTCCCCTGTCACTTCCTGTAGGTCCAAGGATACCAGCTTCAGAGCTGCAGCCTCCCATCTGGAATGTCTTTGCTGAAGCCCCTTCTGCAGTGCTCAAGAATTTGAAAGGTCAGAGTCTAATCGGGTTCAGAAGCATGACAACTTCAGTCTCACAATTTACTTGGACACCTTCTGAATTTTGCTGGGATTGTTTATCTCCAGTTAATTAGGAAATGTTATGTAATAATGTAAGGATGCTTCAACTGGGAGAAAATATTGTGCATATAGTACAGAAATCATCAGCATTTCAGGGATCAAGATACAAATTATCTGAACTGATAACATTTAAAGTTTCTGGCAATTATTTTTTGTTAGCTAGAGGAACATATTTTATATGCCTTTTTAAGAATTTATGGGTGCTTAGTAGCCAAAAGTCCCTGCAAACCATATGAAAATATCACACAGGGAAAAAAATACAAAGCTAAAATAATATGGCACTAAAAATAAAACACACCATTTATTGGCTTTCTCTCATGGAAAAGCAAATACTCAGTGGCATTTTTTTTTTAACCAGCTCAATGCTCAGTTTCCTACAACAAGATCACAACCTTTAATGAAGTTCAGTTTAACTACACAATGCCAGCAAACTGCTACCATGTCTTGGCTCAGGACTGCAGCTCTGACCTTAAGTTCCTGGTGATGATGAAGAATGCAGAAGAAGCTGTGAACCTGAAAGCGATCAACATCAAGCTTGGCAATCAGTAAGTAACTTCTGCTGGATGCTGGGAGCATGAGGGACCTCATTGTCCACATTTAGCATGAGAGGAGCTCTGACCTGAGCTTTACTGCCATGGTTAGCAGCCCATGGGGTTTCAGCTCTTCCCTTATTCATTTGCCATGCATATTCAATGTGATGCTGATGCTCTTATCCTGCATCTCAAGTGACAAGAATTCCCCTCATGTAATTTAAGATTTGAAATGAGCTTGTGCTCTGACCAGTGATATTTAGTGAGCAGAAAAATGCCTCTGTGATTGTATGTGTGTGAATGTGGCCCAGCCAGGGTGTGAACACTCTTGTCCTCGACAGTGAAGTCGATATGCGCCCTGCGGATGGACGGGTGAAGCTGCTGGTGGATGGGGCTGAGAGCACGACAAATGTTTCATTTACATCTGCTGGTAAGTGATGCAGAATATGTTGTTTAACCTTCACATGTGTTTTAGGAGAAAGAAGGAAAGAGAAGGAATCCGTGAAGGAGATTTGATCAGTTTGTATTCAATGAGTGTTTCTTTGGTTTTAAGGTAATATTTAAGAACATGTATTTTACTCACTTGCACTGGAACATTTAGAAAGATTGATTGGAGTGTGAAGCGCTTGAAGTAGCCTAAATAAGCAAGATACAATTAACATGAAGATCCCTCCTTTTTTTACATCACTGCAGGTCGTACTATAGTTCCAAATTGGAGAAGTGTTTTGGTTATGCTATCAAATTTTGCTTAATTAAAACTTTTTGAAGTAGAGCTTTTCTAAAATTCACCACATGTGACTTGTATATCAATATATTTCCCAATTTGATTTGTAGGTATAAATTTGGCTTGCATTCTGCTAGGGATAGGTATGAAGAACTGGTGAAACCACCTGCTTGATTCTCTGAAAACAGGAATTGTTTGTTTCTGTGAAAGGTACAGGAAGACCTTGTTTCACCCTCTGCTGTGTAGTCAGGGGCTATATACAGTGTGGGCATTCTGACAGAAGAGCTGCAATATATGAATTGGGCTAAATCTTGCTGAGGTTGGGTCAGTGGACACTAACTCAGTGCTGAGCTCTGTCCTATTTGTTATGTACTTGGGAAGTGATAATGGTGCTAGAAATGGCTCCAGTGACAGTCATGGTGTTCCTCATGTTTACATATTCCAATACAGTGTACTCAGAGCCTTGTTAATCTGCACAACTACACAGATACTATAGACAGCTCAGGAATAATTTCTAGACATAAATATGAATATGTTAATAACCCAAAGAAAAATGAATAAATCTGTGATCATTAACATTGTCTTCCAACCTTTTGCAAACACCTAGTTTCTATGTATGCACATTTCTACATTGCGTTGTTCTATGTTTTGTTTCTTGAGTAGGGTAACTGAGGAATTTTGAAGAAAAGAAAATTTCAGAAACATGACAGTTGCTCTTTTTCTCGCTTAAAGAAGCTAGGTTTGGTCTGGTTTTGTTTTGTTTTGTTTTTTTCTTCTAGGTGCTTCTCTGTGGATCCACAGTGAAAATCAAGGTCTTGTACTTCTCGCCCCAGCCTATGGCATTGATAAATTGTACTTTGATGGATACACGTTCAGGGTATCATTCTTCTTCTTCGTAAGACTGAGTGTTAAGAAATTTCCATAGGATTCCCTTAAATCTGTGTGTATGAGTGCAAGAGTGTACAGTGGCAAAGGGAAGTGTGTGCAGGGCACAAAAAACCTCAAAGGGAAGATGATGCTACAGGGTTGCACAGTCCTGCTCTTTATTTCTGAGTGTGAGAAATGAGAACCTTTGATCAACAAAAGTACATTGTTCTTGCAGTACAGGTGTGTGTGGGGAAGCAGGTCTGTGAGTGTGCACATGCTGAGTCAGCAGTGCCTTTGCAAGAAAACTGAGTTTTCAGCCCCTGACCACTGTTCTTAAAGCTGTACAATTCTTCAAAACAGCAAAAATGCAGCCATTCTTTTTAGATAAATGAGTAGTTTAAAGTCTGTACCAAAATTAATATGAAGCTAGAACGTAAGAGGTCAGTAAACTGTACCGTGTCTGTCTCCTGTACTATCAAAACAACCACCAGAAAAAAGCTTCAGCATATTAATAGTCCAGAGCATTAATAACTTAACATCCTAGACTGGCATAGTAGGTGATAAAGACTGTAGCAGTTATAGATTCTGCAGCCCACCCGGAGTTTGGCATCTCTGTCAGACCCTTTTGAATTCTTATCAAAGAGATTTTAAATGTTTGTGCATTACCTTACACTGGAAGGGACCCGCATAGCAAGAATGTGCTCCACGGGTATTACTTCTTTTTAACCTGAAATACTTCTCACTTCTTTTTCCTCCAAGATTCAAGTTGCTTTATGGATGGCAGGGAAAATGTGTGGACTGTGTGGAAAATATGATGCAGAATGTGAACAGGAATATCGGATGCCCAATGGATATGTAGCTAAAGATGCAGTGAGCTTTGGGCATTCTTGGATTTTGGAAGAAAAGCCTTGTAGAGGAGGTATGCAAGCTCTAATAAATTTAATATAATATTACTGCAGTTGTTCAGAAAATGTAGAATCTGTTAAGAAAATTTTAAATCTGTATATATTTTGGAAATAAAATCGTATTAGAGGATTCATTATTAAGTTATATATTAAGTATTAAAATTACTTGCAAGTTGAGAAAAAATAAGAAATCACATGTTACAGAAGCTAAAATATACAACTTAGCTGAAGTTCAAAAAACAAGATGAATCAAAATCTTTGTTTCAGTATTGAAGTATTTTAGAAGAAGATCAGAAAGAGGATAAAATTCACATGGAATGCTTTGATTTAAATACAACAGCATTTTCCAGACATCAATTTTCAGCAATTGGCCCATCAAAAAATCAGATGGGGATTAGTAGTCATTACCATGGCTGACCACCTGGTTTTCGAACCAGTGCAACCTGTCAAGCAAAGCACTCAAGTACATGAGCAGTTCCAGGGACTTAATTACATGGTTGAAACAAAAAAAGCTGTGGTTTAAGTCTTTCAGCAGATTAGGATCTCATGGTGTGCTGGTGCTCTCAGCTGAGGTTGTGATGCAACATCACACCATGGTGCTCGAGGAGAACAGGCACGTTGCATTTGTAGACACCTGTCCTGTGGGAAGGACGTCCTCAGTCCCTGGAGATGGCTTGTACATGTCTAGCTCTGCATTAGCTGTTATTCTTCCATGTTTTTGTCACAAATTCTGGGCCACAAACTTGCTTTAGAGGGATATGGAGCCCACATACCCATACACAATAATATTCCTGTGGCTGGTAGTGACCACGTTCTGTTCCCTTTTAACATATGATGAAAACTGCTGAAATTTGAAGATATAAAACTTACAGCTAGGAATAAATTGTGGTCTGTTTACCTTCTCACTTGTAACTGTTTGTCCTGGGAATCCAAAATGAGATCCATGTCACTTGCTGGCAGCAATGACTGTTGCTCTCTCTCTGCACCAGTTCTGTGTCTGAATGACATTGGTAATAATGCAATTCTTTAGGGATTATTTTTATTCAGTCAGATATCTTGCCTTTAGTTCCACTGCTGAATAGCCAACATTTTAAAACGTGGTTTGACAGCTATTCAGTAAGCCAGTTTAATTTGAAAAATGTTTATTAGAGAGTACCTCAGACTATGTTTCTATATCCTGATCTAGAAATAGACCAGTTACATTTGAAATTAGCTTTCCAGGACTCCATATCTAACAAGCTGATTTGAAAAGTTTATCAGTCAGTAAAGCTGCTTCATTTATTATCAAAACACCGTTTTCACAGAGGGAATTTGTTTGCAAATTAGCAGTGTTGGCAGATGGGTGCTTCTGGGGAGATCTGGAGCTTTTGTCTGTAAGCACATAAGGTGTCTCCAATGACTGTTGCAGCCTGCAAGCTGCGGCGCTCCTTTGTGAAGCTCGAGAAGACGGTTCAGCTCGCCGGGGTCGAGTCCAAGTGCTATTCCACAGAGCCCGTGCTGCGCTGCATGAAGGGGTGCTCTGCCACCAAGACTACTCCAGTCACTGTCGGCTTCCACTGTCTCCCTGCTGGTAAGTCAGCAGAAATCCTACTGAATAGGAGCTGAGCAAAAGTATAAATAGATTGTGGCTTGACTCAGTTATTCCACTTGAAAAATACGAATAATATAACATAGCCATAGGTGGACTTACTGCCCTATTGACTGAAGCCCTTTCCCTGTTTTTGTTAATAGGCAAACATTCCTTCAGTGAGAGAGATGATTTTCTATTGTACATTTACTTGTTTTCATTGTACTGGAATTTAAAATCTAAACCGAATTCACCTTCATGGTGCTTGCAGGGTTATCAAGGTAAGGGCAGGATAACAGCATAGTCAACACGGTGATTCAACTGAAAAGCTGTGTACTGCAGCCTGTGGAGATTGAGCCATACATCACCAAGTGCAGCGCCCCGAAATGAGGATCCTTGCCTTGCATTTTTTATATATCACTGCCTTTGGATGTGATCCTATTTCACTGAGCTGATTTAGGCACTAGAAGGACAGGTGTGGACAGGCTTCTTGCACACAGGTCCAGTGATCTAGGAGAGTTTATTTTCTATACGTATATTGTAGATTTTAAGAGATTAGATAAAGTAGATATAGATTATATAGAGCATAGAACTCTGTTTTCCAAGTTTTTTCCTTAAAGATCGTAATACCCTTTCCTAAACGTATCATTAATAAAAATTCTGCATGGAAGCAGTAACTTTCAAGGTAGAACTGGCTTATTAATGAAGTGGGTTTCCTGGAACATCTCTGTGTGACTTACACAAATATAAACATGTAAATCAGTGAGGAACAGCCAAGCCTGCTGTAATTAAGGACTAGTGCATGGTAAATGCTCTACCTTGCAGAACTACTTGTGAAGTAAACTGTTTACTTTTCATTTCTTGTTCCCCATCAGATTCAGCTACCAGCCTGACAGACAAGCAGGCAAAGTTTGACCAGAAGTCAGAGGATGTGCAGGACACTGTTGATGCACACACAGCATGTTCTTGTGAGGACGAAGACTGCAGCGCATGAAGCTGTACATTTTCAGCATAGAAGAAAACAGAAATACTTTCATGTTTTTATTGTGTGGTGTAAAAAACCTTGTCTTAAGGAATAATAGATATACTAAATTAAGTACTTCAGGATGTGTGGAATCTTCCCAAGTAATTTAAAGTATTAAACTTTATTATTGTAGAAACTGTTATGATTGCCCATAAATATCTGATTTCATAATAAATCCATGCATGGAAAAAATTATGAAGGCTTCCTTATTTCACTGGTGATGGAAAGAGGAGGTCTGCATAGATTCTCCTTATCCCCCATTTCTTAGACTTCCTGAGTTTATGACCATCTTCTGTGCCCCAGGGTCACACTGGGAATTGGGTTGGGTAGCTGTGGTACTACTACTCCTGCTTGTTCCCCTAGTGCCTCCTTCCCTGGTGCTGGGATCCTGCACACCTGCAGCAGGAGCTGATCACCTCGGTGTGATGCTGCACCCTCTGCAGCAGCCACATAGCCATGGTGCTTGGCAAGAGCTCTGTGATGGGCCAGAGCTGCTGTAGGGAGAAGCAAGCCCAGGGAATAAGCCTGAATCTCATGTCCCTGGGCAAGGCTGCTCTGAGGGAGCCAAGAACACGTTGAGTTTCTGGTGCACCACATGCAGAAGCTGTGGTGAATCAGGGTCTTTGAGCAGGAGGGGGCAGGGTTACCCAGGCACACCACCTGCCAAAGGGTCTGAAGCAGAGGCAGGCCTCTGCACTTTGGGTGAGATGTCCCAACCTCTGTGCCCAGCAAGAGCTGTCACTGCAGCCACCAACAGGTGAGCTCTGCCTCCTGCCCCCTGCCACAGGTCTGTGTGGGCATGGTCAGGGATGAACTCATCTGCCCTGAGCACTGGAGCCCAAGGATTCCAGCACACCGGGAAGCTGTTTTCTACTTGCCCTTAAGGCTGTGTTTGCAGGCTGAGTATGCACGCTGGGTGAATGGGATTTTGAAAATACTTGAGAACATTCTGTAAAAATTGTGTTGTTTTGCTTTCCCCAGCAGCTTTTGCACCTTCAGTGGATGCATATACCTGAGTTTTCTTGTTTGGATATCAGTTCAGAAAGGTAAAGTCCTTAGTACCAAAATAAATATGTTTGAAAGGTCTAAATATACCATTCTAAGCAGTTTAAATGGTGCCATGGTAACCTGCACTCTGCAGAGTGATGGGGAGCTGGCAGCAGCAGTAAAGCAATGAGCTGGTGGGTTTGCTGCTTGCCTGGAACTCACATGGAGCAGTGATGGAAAGCACAGACTTTTCAGGTAACCTCAGGCTGAATCCAGCAGAATCCAGGGCTCTATGTGGCCCCCAGAGCCCAGCTCTGTGGGTGATGCTGGCATGAACTCCCAGCTCCAGTGTGGGCAGCCCATGGGGCTCTTCTCTTCCCAGCATGCCAAGGCTGGAGCACAGTTTGGGGGGATTTTTGTTTTCCAGCCTCAGCATTCAGGTGTGATGAGCCCAGCAGTACCGCCCTGGCAGGAGACCCTGGGTGTGAGCATCACCCAACCAAGGCAGCCAGAGCACCTGTGGGACTTCAGGGGAATGTGGGCTGTAGGTGTCCACCTCATGAAAGCTGTGGAGAGCCCTCAGTCAACCTCTGCTCCTCTCCCCCAGTGCCATTGTGGAGGAAGCTGAGCACAGTTCAAGGGAAATGTTGTCCAGACCAGGTCCTGGGCTCAGCAAAATTGTTTGTCACCCTCACAATTTTCTTAGTTTTTGGGGTTTTTCCTCTCTCTTTTTAATGCAGGTTATGTCCTTCTGAGTAATACCAGTGTAAAAAGGCTGTGAGTATATGGGGGCAAAGGCTGTTGTTCTTGAGGTACTGAAGTTGTTCTTAAGGTACTGAAGAAATGACCTAGAAAAAGAGAGGTTTCAGTTTGATAAAGAAATGGCTAAAGACAAAGCCCTTGCCAGCAGGTTTAGGTGACCCTTGAAGCAGAAGAACAGATGACCCTGCCCCGTGGCAGCAGCGTGGCTGGGGTGACCGGGGATGCAGCATCTGCTGCCCAAAGGGAGGGATGGGGACAAGATTCTGCTGCTCCAGTCTGCAGTGCTCGCAGTTTTGGGGAGACCTTGCCCTTGCAGCTGGGCACAGCCTGTACAGCTCCCACTGAAGACCCTTATTTTGAGGAATCACTGTGTTATAGTGTGATAGTTCAGGGATATAGCGTTATAATTTTGAGAACACAAGCATTGTTGCTTTTAATATTGCCATCACAGCAGCTCTCTGCTTGTACTGCCACTGACCTAAAGTCCTCTCTGCTTGCAAGCTGGGTTTTTTTTTTAAAAAAGAACCCAAACCTGTGCAGCTGCATATAGCTATGCCATAATAGCTTTTGGGCCTCAAGTGCTAGTGGCCAGTAGCTGTATACTCAAATCCTTTCAGAACATCTACCAAATCTCCAAAGACGTGACACAACTCTCTAGCAAATAGCTTGGCTTTCTATCATGTGCTACCAGTTTTACAAAGGAAAAGGGTTAAAAAAATCAGGACTTGAATATAGGGCCAGTAAAAACACGGTGAAGGATTTGTCATGCTTCAAAAGTTGTTTGGGTTTTTTTTGCCCTACAGGTGCAATCTTTGATCTAGGAACAAAATCCACTGTTCGTCAGACATTACAAATTATATCCCAACTGCTAATTATAAAAAAACCATCAGCTAAACAGCATTACAAAAACTAAGATGTCTTGGATAGGAACCACTGGGCTGTTGATGAGAAACTGAATCCAGTCCCTTCCCACAGTGAACTGGGCAGCAGCAGCCCTGGTTCCCCACCCACAGAGGACAAGGGTGGTAGGCAAACAGTGGCCACACAGTGCCGAAGTGAACCCCCCAGTCCTGGGGCTGCCTTAGCCCTCCTTGTGCTGGTTCCTAATGGAGCAGCTCCATGACCTGACTGGAGGGAACAGGTGGACTTGGGAACAAGGCAAAATCCTGGAGCCAAGAGCAGCCTGAGAGACCTGTGGGGTTGACAGGGAAAATGCCCACTGGTGAGAGAAGGGAGCTCTACCATAGGGTGAAGATGCCACCCCTTGTTGTGTGATGTGAAAAGAGTTTGGGTGACCTGCATGTTGTCCACCTTTGTTAAACCAAGAGGTTTGTGTCTGCAACACCTGTCAGCCTCATCCCTTCCCCCTTGCCAGGTAACCCCCACCAACACCCCTCTGTGCCTAAACACACCAGTGAAAGGGGCTGGCACATCAGCCCTGGAAGAGAAGCCAGATGAGGGAAGCATGGACGTCAGCAGCATTTAGCCATGGCCTTTGTGACAGTGACAGGAGCTTTGTGTTACTGGGTGAAGTCCCCGTCCCCAGAGAGCAGGGCTGTCCTGACAGCCTGTCCCACTCACAGCAGGGCAGGGGTGGGCACGGTGTCACAGGAGGGCTGCCCGGGGTTTTGCACAATCCTGCTGGGGCACTATCAGTTAGATAAGCTCTGTGTCTTATGGTCAGGTCAGGATAACCTGGACAAAGTCAGCACAGACTGCAATAGCACCAGGTGCTTTCAGGGAGTAAGGATAATTAGTAGTTTTACTTACATAATAATAAATTTTGCCTTTAACTATGTTTTAATACTTTTAAGTACTTGTTTCTAAAGGTACTCTCAAGGCATTTCAAGTTGGTGAAGTGAGAACAACAGCACTTGTGATGCTTTTGGTCCGGGAAAAATATCCATCACCCTGACCCCAACCCCCTCTCCCTCAAAGGGTTTGTTGGGTGGTTGATAAGAAGTTGATAACTCAACAAAATTCTCTGTGCCTGTTAATAATTCTTCTATAAAAGCCACAGATTTTCCCCTGTGGGCTTCAGTTACTTTTAGCATGAAGGGACTCATCCTGGCCCTGGTGTTCGCCCTTGTGGGTAAGTTGAAGCTTTACCAGCACTGCCGAGCTGTGACAGCCACTGTGATCCTGAGCAAATTGCATCTTCTTGGGGCTTTCCAGGGATATTTACAGCTTCACTTGCTGAAGCCCTTTCAAAACTTCAGCTGTAAACTATTAGATTTCTGTGCTAAGCTCAGTAGCAGGAGAAAAGCCAAGCAAGCAGCAGCTAGTGAGCAGGGCTGGCATGGGCTTGGTGTCCTGGGGGTGTGGGGTGAGCCCCATTACTGGTGGTTTGCCAACCATTAGCATGCTGACTCAATGAATAATACATGAAAGGATCTACAGAAATGGGTTTTTTTCATGAACAATTCTCTTTCCTTCCTCACAGGGGGCCAGAAGCAGGACCTAGGTAAGTGGCTCCCCTGCCAGCCAGCAGCTCCCTTGCTGCTTTCCCTTACAGCCTTGCCTTGCCCACTGCTTGCACTTGTTTTTTGGCAGTGGAAGCTTCACCTTTCTTTGCTGGGCTGGTCCAAGTAACATCACAACAGTCACAGCCAAGGAGGTGTTTCTGTTATATTTTTTCCTAACAGAGCCTGTTTTTCATATGGGCAAGACCTACCTGTATAGCTACGAGAGTATCATTGTGCATGGGCTCCCCGACAGAAGCCTGGCCATGGCAGGAGTGAGGCTGGCCAGCAAGGTGGAGATCAGCCGTGTGTCTCACAGTGACCACCTTCTGCAGGTAAATCACTGTGGGCATAGGAACCCACTCACTCACCCACCCATATCCATTCACACCTCCAGGCTGGCAAAATAAGTGGCAAAAAGATGTAGAGCTCACACAAAAGCTATGGGCCCTACCCACTGCTAGGATGGCCCTCTAAGCCCAATGTCAGTCCACGTGGTTTCCCTCAGGCAGTGATGATTCCTCAGTGAGGGCGGAGGTGTGGATGTGGGCACAGAGCTCTGCACCCTGTACACACAAGATGTGATGGGGAGAGCCAAGGGCACTGCTGAAGGGTCTGCAGCTGCATCCAGAATGCTTTGGATTACTGGCAGGGACCTACAGAGAGCACTGCAGGCTTACCCACAGCCTGCTCCTCTGCAGGGAGGAGCTGGAGCTGTTCCAGCTCTGCTGCCATCAGTATCTGAGCCCCCTTGACTAAAGCTGCCTTAAGTTAAGTTCACCTCCATACAAAAATATGGCAGGCAGCTACATTAAAGAAATGTCCTTAAGATAGTTTTACTTAGGTAACACTAAGCTTGAGTATGAAAATGAGCATTCTAGAATGAAAGATCCATGTTTTTTAACCTGGTCCATAGCCTAAAAAACCTCAGCACTGGAATTCAGATATCTCATGAGAAAGACCCAACTGTCTACATCATCCCCCTTTTGATATTCTTCACATAGACATTAATTCAAATTTGAGAATTCTAATGGCAATGCCTGTGTTTAGCATAATGATATCAGATCTGGAAGCACTGTTACTCATCAAAAAGATTAAACCAAACAGCTTAAAATACTGGCATGGCATGAAAGACCACAGACAAGGGATTAAGAAGACAGCACGTGGGGGAAAAAGCTGTGAGAGGTGCCCTTAGCACTCGCCCTAGGAGTTTTCTCAGTCTATCATCCTGCACATATATTAGGGAAACAGTGTGAAGGAATACCTATTGTCAACCTTTACACACTGCTGCAATTGCAGGCTCCGTGTAACCTCGCTGGAGCTGCTACAATGTTAGCAGTTGCAGACAACAGTCTTGAGTAGGATTTAATTTGAGAAAATGTGACAAGAGGCAAGCCACCCTTGCAGCATTGATTATGAATGCCTAAAATAAAACAGAGCACTGAGCCCACACCTTTTCCCTCTAAGCGGGAACATGTACTTTTATGCACGAGGGTGGGAGGTGTGTGTGTAAGTATGGGACTGGATAGGTCTGTGCATGCAGGCACACACTTCCCACTAGGTAGCAGTCAAGGACTTGTGCACAAGCTTTACAGCCTGGGGAGCTCAGAGGGGTGTCAGCCGCTTCCAAAGGTGTGAGCTCCTGCAGTCACCTCTGCTCCCTCATCAGCTGTGCCACGGCCTTGCTCGGGGACATGCTGGACCTGGAGCAGCAGCCAGAATAGTCCTTGTGTGTTCAGGCAGGCAGCTTGGGCAATAATGGCTTGGCTGCCTTTCAGACTAAAGGGAGATCTCACTTGTCATCTGTGGGAAAGGAGTGAGTTTCCTGTCTGTACTGATTGCTGGTAGCTGGTGTTTCACTCACCCTAAAAACTTCACCAGACTTGCTGAACTTTTGGATCCTGCTCACATAATCTTATTTTTCTGGCACAAATCCTTCACGGAAGTTTGCATTTTCAAGGATACTTCCTAGGCTGAGCACAGGAGTCTGAGTTGGAAACTGTTTCCTGCAATGTTGGACAAGTGAATTCTGTCTTGCCATGGATAAGAAGTGTCCAGTTCCCCTATTATAGAACTATTTCAAATGGATGGTGAACAGTATGATTGGTTTCCTATCTTTTTTCACAGATTCGATCACCAAAGCTGGAGGAACACAATGGCTTCTGGCCCACTGACCCCTTCACTCCATCTTCGAGGCTCTCAGAAACCATTGCTGCATGTCTCAGCCAGCCCTTTAAGTTTGAATACACTGAAGGAAGGGTTGGAAGTATTTTTGCCCCTGAGGACTGTCCCATTCTGTGCACTAACATAGTGAGAGGGATTCTGAACATGATGCAGATAACCATCAAAAAGTCACAAAATGTGTATGAGCTACAGGAGGTTTGTTTTTTCCATTCTCATTTTACTTTTATTCTCATTTTACCATTAAAGAGTAAGCTATACTTCCCAGATTGTTTTCTTTGACCTTTTTATTGCTGTTCCAAGTGGAAAGTTCATTGTGTTTCACCAATACTTGCAGGCTGGGATTGAAGGCATCTGCCACACCAGATACGTTATCCAGGATGACGGCAAGAATAACCGTGCCACCATTTCCAAAAGCAAGGACCTGATGGACTGCCGGGAGAAAGCGGAGGAGAACCTGGGAATGGCATACATCCGGCCCTGCCCGACCTGCCCCCTGGTACGAGCAGCACGGAGCCACCGCTGCCGTGCTCGGGCGTGAGCCACTGCTCAGCCCTGCATTGCACTGATGCTTGTAGGGGGTTTGGCTTGTCTGGGCTGGCCAGCCCGTTCCTGTTTCTGAGTGGGTCTCTGCACTCCTAGAAAGAAAGAAACGTAAAGGGCACGGCGACGTTCACTTACAAGATGAAGTATGATGACACCAGGGCATTGTTGGCATCCGCTATATCGGACCAGGTGTACCAAATCTCTCCTTTCAATGAACCCAATGGGGCAGCAGTCATGGAGGCAAGGTAGGCACTGTGCATGTCCTTACATTATCACAGCCAGGTGGAGATGCCTAAGACATATTTACTGCTGATTTGTGAGATAACTAGAAGTATCTGGCCTGTGGCTGCCAAGGGCCAAAACACTGTACAGCCCTTGGGATGCCCATCCCGGATGCCCAGGATGTTTCAGATGGCCTGTGCCCTGCTATTTAGGCCCTCTGAAACATCTGTCCAACTCTCAGGGACTTTAGCTAACTCTCAAAAAGGCTTTTGCAGTCATATGACTTTTCCAGCTAATCCTGAGCAGTGGATGAACAGAGAAGTGCAGGATCCATTTGCAGTCCCACTAGGCACCCCTCAGTCTGGTCCAATGCTGTACAAGTCCTCCCTGCACAGAGTGTGGTTACAGGCTACTGATGCATTTCCCTCTTTCCCTTGAAGACAAGAGCTGTCTTTGGTTGGTGTTAAAAGGCCTCCTATCAGTGCACCAACATCTCAGCTGCGAAACCAGGGGAGTCTTCGTTATCATTTCTCAGGAGAACTACTCCAGATGCCAATTCCTCTAATAAGGATTAAAAATCCAGATTTACAGGTATTAGAGGCTTACTTTCACACGCTTTCATTATTTATAAGGTTAACAGGTCATCACATAATTGCTTTAGACATTGATCCTTCTGTCTGTTTTTCCCACAGTTAACAGAAACACTGCGGCAATTAGTTCAGAATAATGAGAAAGGAGCCACTAAAGAAGCTTCAGCCAAGTTCTTACAGACAATCCAGCTTTTTCGTGTAGCAACCCTCGATCAAATCGAGTCTCTGTGGCTGCAGTTTGTCAATGAACTCCCCTACAGGTAACTCTGGCCTTCAGCCAGGGTTTCTGATCAGAGGCACACTGGGCAATGGGGAGAATGAATCCTCCTCTCCCTGGCAGGCCCTGGTTCCTGAGTGCCATCTGTGCTGCTGGAGCTACTGACACGTTCCGATTCCTGAAGCAAAAAATCCATGATGAGAAGCTGAATATCTGGGAAGCAGCTGCAACTCTCCCTCTCGCCTTCCATTTTGTTACACCAAACAAACAAACACTGGATATTGCCTCAGTGAGTACGGATCCTTCTCCCTTCTATTTTCCCTCTCCCTCCTTTTTAAAGGTGAATTCATAGGATTATAAGTGAATGATACAACAAATTTCCATCTAAATTTGTAAAATGCAAGGTATTAACAAAAATGGGGAATGCTTCAGAAAATATTCCAAAACACTTGTTGCCAAAAGTTTGTAATTATATTTGATGTTAAACCCCACAAATTATAAGAAAACTGCTGTTGATTCTTTTTGCCAAATCAGAAGTTAAAAACAAAAAAGAAAAACTCAAGAAAATAATATATAACCAGTACCTAAAGTGCATACAGCACAACTGGAGCAAGTCTACTTAATTTTCTTGTAGCTAAATGTCTATAATTTGGTTTAATTCCTTAAATTATACAGAAAAAGCACAAATCGTTTTTATCTATTTCTCAAATGCATTTATCACTAAATACAGCTCTAATTACTAGAAACAGTAAATAATGATACTTCTTCCTTCTGCAGACTTTTCTGACCTGTCCCCAAATCCAGAAAGTACTGATACATAGGATAATTGTTTATCTAGGATATGGTAGCATGGTGAATAAATACTGTGCTCAGGCTTTACTATGTCCAAATGAACTTCTTCAGGTAGGTGACTCTCATTTCTTATTCATAAAAGGTGAAGAAATTTTAAAAATGCCTTTAATTTAGCTCTCACAATGCTGGCAATTAAGTAACTCACTGTTTGCATGCCTCACTCTTAGCCATGCAAAGACAGAATGAAACACTGAGCTGATGCCTTTGAAAGATCAGGTTGTAGCAGATCAGAATGTCAAATGTAGTGCTAAAAGCTCGTGAGGATAATGGATCCTGTAAGCAGCCTGAAACTGAGTTTAGGTGTGACAAAATTTGGATTAAAACAAAATAATTATGATTCTATGACTCTACTTTTATGTTAGGTTGAGTGTACTTAAAAGATGTATTAAAAAGGCAGTAAAGTGTGAATATAAGCAAAGCTCTAGGTATGTGATAGGTTAGGGCTTCCGAGGAGGCCCTGCTACACAACTGCATTTCACTGTCAGAAATATTCAGGATATTGCCCTTGGACTATGCAGCTCCAGCTCCTTGCTCAGCAGGGCCACAGCACTGAGAAGGGCTTGCTGGTGTTTGACAGGTGTTTAAATCTTCCAAAAGAGTGAAATAAAACCAAGCCACCAGAATGGTAATTCCGCTTCTCAGAACAGCAAACCTGTTCGAGTAAACTTGAAATTGCTGGAGGAAGTGAAAAGTACGCAAGTGCAATTTGGCAGGGCTGGCAGAGGTGGCCCAGGGAATGACTGAACCTGGCATCAGCTCAGCACTGCCTTTGAATTTGCAACAGACTCTCTGGTGCAGGCACCCATCTGGGATTGTCTCCTACACTCAGGCTCAGGCACAATTCACAATCAATTACAACACTGTGCAAGGAGGAAACCAAGTTTATTTGTATGGTCCATGTTTGGCATCCTGATAGTGATGGTGAGATTTTTTCCTGGGAGAAAAGTCAGCTCTGTTCTGGGATTTGCAGTAGTAGCTGTTTTGCTTTCCATGGCAGTGAACATTTTTATGCATCGTTACAAGATCATTACCTGGTAAGATTAACATGGTCTGCTCCATTTTCAGCCACTCCACGACCTTGCTACTGAAGCCACCAGCAAAGGTGATGCCAAAGACATGTCCTTGGCCCTGAAAGCCATTGGCAATGCAGGACAGCCAGCCAGTATCAAACGCATCCTGAAGTTTTTGCCAACATTTTCCTCAGCTGCAGCTTCATTACCAAACAGAATTCATGCTGATGCTGTGTTGGCCTTAAGGAAAATTGCAAGAAAAGACCCTGCAAAAGTAAGTGAAATTATCATATAAACAGATATCTTAGAGGGTAAGGACTGGGTTTGCTTAGTGATTCAGGAATAAAAGAACCATCAGGTAATGTTAGCAACTCCAGGTGGGTGTCTCACTTACTGGTCTTCCTCTTACCCATGCTGCAAACTCCTGACATCACCCCATCCTTGCTGATATCCTGGGAAAGAGTTTGCTTTAGTCAGTGTAATACTGGGCCTAATGGCTGTTTCTCCCAGCCCTGTTCACTGTGCACCCAGCAATATCTTCATTTTCAGTGACAGATCTTGTGCTCACGTCTCTTGTTCAGGGTTCTGTTCTCCATTCACTGCAGAGCACATATGCACTGCTTAGGAAACACTGCTCACTGGGAAGTTATGGGCTACTCAGAGGTTGTATCTTCCGTAGGTAAGGGAAATCACCCTCCAGGTCTTTATGGACAGCACGCTTGCTCCAAATGTCCGAATGGTGGCTTGTGTTGTCCTCTTTGAAACCAAGCCCGCTCTTCCAACAGTAACAGCTCTGGCCAGCTCGCTGCTGACAGAGCCCAGCCTGCAAGTAGCCAGTTTTGCATATTCACACATGAAGACTTTGGCAGCAGGCAGGATCCCACAGCTCTATAAACTGTAAGTAGAGGAAGAAGTACATTTTTAGTAGCAAATGGAGATGTTTTTCTTGCAGTTTTCTAAGAATTTGGTCACAGTCGACTCTCTTCATATGGTTTCAACTCTCTTTCTCAGATCTGCTGCTTGCAACATTGCCATTAAACTCCTGGGCCCCAGACTTGACAGGCTGAGCTATCGTTACAGCAAGGTCATTCAGATCGGTGACTATTCCTGTGAGTACCAGCTGTCTTGTACACTTCCTCAGCTTAGGTAGCCAAATGCCTCTATTGTATTCTATGATTTTCATCCAAAATCCAGTCGTGAGCTGTGAGTTTAGTGCACTCTTGAAATAGAAAAAGCAGAAGAGCCTCCTAACATGCACACTTGTGCTAAACCAGCACACATGCAAAATGCCCTGAGGCTCTTTCTCAAATCTCTGGTATCTGCTGAGGAAAGTGGTGCTTGCAAATGGATTTAGGCCTCCTTCTTCAGTCCCTGGGATTGTGCTGGCTCTGCCTTAGAAAAAAGTCCTCCTCTTGAGGTTGCAAACTTGAGGACCTGTGGGACTGAATCCTGACAGAACCCCTTGTGATCTACTACAGCACGTACCTGAGGTGGCTTATATGCACCAGACACCTTGGAGAACCTAATTTCTGCTGCTTTTTATTCCTGTGACAGCTCAGTATCAGGCTGGTGCCATTTGGAGGGTCTATCTAATGAACAGTCCCAGCACCATGCTTCCATCTGATATAATCACAAAAGTAAGAGGATATTATGCAAACACTGCAACAGATATTATCGAGGTAAGTATTGCATTAAGGCAGCCAGCTTTTGGACTGTGATGTAGCGTTTAAATCCATTTCTGGCTGTGAGGGCGGATGTGGAAGGAAAATTTAGATAATGATTATGATTTTACTTAGGCTTCTTCTTTTATTTGGGCTTCTTGACACATACATTCATCAATGAACACATCCAGTATAGGCATGTAAATCTAGGAGCAGAGGAAAGCTTACGCAGCAGAACATCCATCTGCCCACCTAAAGCCACATGGGATACAGGGTATTTTGCATAAGTACAGGGAAATTAAATTTCAGCCAGCAGTACAGCCAGGGCAGCACAAAGCTCTATGTAACAGCATGCAGGAATTCACACAGCTTCTTGGGCAAGCTCTGCAGCCTGGGCTGCGTTCTGCACTACCCTAAAATTATCCCTGCTGACTAATTTAAGGCTGGCTGGCTCAGCACGTCCTCAGCATCTGCAGCTGTAGCCTGCAGTCATCCGCCAGGTAGACATGTCCTTATAACGCAACGGCTTAATGAAACAAGTATTTCGTGTGGCCTCGGTGAGCTAATACCAGGCACAAGGGTTTTCCTGAGCTCTCTTGTACTTGGGCTGTGACACCTGACTCCATTTCCCGCAGGTGGCTTTCCGGTCACAAAGCCTAACCCAGCTTATCAGGAAGCAGAACATTCCCTTTGCTGAGTATGACACGTACAAGACCCTGAAGGAGCTGGGTAAATCGGTACGTCTGGGCCCTTCCGACCTGTCTGCAACAGACAGCTCCTGACAGCACCAGGGTTGCATCACCCACCCACTGAGCCGTCCCTTTGATGTTTCTGGAAGAAAGGAGTCAGTCATCCTGTTCAGTCATGGAAAGCTGTACTTATATTGTACTTACTCTCTCAACAGATGCCACCTTTTCACTCAACATGTGTCAGCTCTTAATGCATAGTACAAAAGATGAGGATGCTGCTGGGAGCCAAAATGTTTTAAAGTGTGTGTTAGAACACACTAAGTGTATGTTAGAACACACTTCTCTTTTAAAATGGTTATTGAATAAAGTTTTTCTTCATGAGTCCTTGGGTGTCACCTACTACTTACAGCAGCAGAAATTACCAAGCCCTTGCCTCATCCTTACATGAGGAAACTCTGAAATCAGCTATGCAATATAAAAAAGCCACATTGGTTCAGACCTGTAAAATATCTATTAGATTTTTGGTTAAGGAAACACAGTTCTCATCCTTCAGATGGGATCTACTCTTTACTAATACATTACTCCATTTTAACTGACATTTTCTGCTTCTTTGCTTTCTCCCCCCCTCTCCTTAACACCACAGCTTCTGGGATGGAAAGAACTGCCACCTGAAGACCCCCTGGTATCTGCTTACATCAAACTATTGGGTCAAGAGATCGCCTTTGTTGACATTGACAAAGATGCCATTCAACAGATGATGACGGTACTGACAAGGCTGTTGACTTTTTTGTCTGCAACGCTGAATAATTTCCCTTCCGTGTCTCCTCTTACCTAACCAATTTCTCTGTTTCCAGAGTCTAACTGGATCATCAGACTGGCAGCCAGTGATGAAAAAAGTAGTGGAGGAGGTCCAGAAAGGCATTTCAGGCCGATGGACCCTGCCGGTGATGGTGGGTGAGATGCGGCACATCGTCCCCACCATTGTCGGCCTGCCACTGGAGCTCGGGCTGTGTGGGGCCGCGGTGGCCCAGGCTGCGGCTGACGGTGAGCAGCTGCCCCACAATAATTGTGGGTCCAATCCCTCTGCTGAAATTAAAGCCTGCTATAATCTTGAAAAATACACCGGTAATGTCAAAATATTAGCGACCAGCTATGTCCAAAGGGTTTGAGGAGTAATTAGCATATTTCACCCGAGACATATTTGCATGACTCTGGTTTGGATTAGCAACCTTTAAATAGCCATGCAAAGTATTTCAAAATGTAAAAGCACTGTCCTTGCATTAACTACTATGGTCATTGAAAGCATTGTATCCCCAGAATTTATTGTTTCTCTGTTCATGTAATTTCTATCTGTCTTTTTCAGTGGATGTAAAGCTATCACCACCAGTATCTGATGATTTTAGACCCTCACAATTGTGGGAAACCAAGATGGATATTCATGCTGACATCAGGCCAAAGTAAAAATTACATATATTTTCACATACACAAGCATTTATAGTTATAGTTATATTTGACATAGATATGTGGTGGCATGTAGCTATACAGGGGTCTTGCTTGTCCCAGATTTGGGACAAATGTGCTAGTCCAGAGCAGCAAAGTTGTGATAAAGCAACACAATCCCCTGAAGCATTACAACCCTGAAAATCTAGCATTGTGCATGGTATCCCACAGGACATTGTGCTGTTCTGCCATTGCTAAAAATGCTCACATTTGTACCTGTTCAATGACTAAAGATACTAACATGCGAAAGCATGTTATCTTAGGTATTAAGTTTTTTATAATTTCAGCGTAGAATCGCATTATCACCTGGCACAAGCCAGAAGGATTTCAGGGGGAAAGCGAAATGCTTCTGGATCTGCAAAAGCAACAGTACTAATAAAGATAATAATAACAATGATGATAATAATAATAGTAGTGATAATATTAAAAAAAAAAAAAGCAGAATCTGAAGCGGTGAGATTCTGGAGTTAGCTTGTCTTCAACCAATGTATCAGTGACAGTGCAGTCAGAAGGTCCATGTTAGCTCTGCTTTTCAGACAAATCACTTTACCTTTTCCAGCACCATTTCAGCTTTTTTCTTATCCTCTTGTGATAACTCTCTTCATCCATCAGTAGTGGGTCTTACAAAAACCAGAAGAGCATGAAAATGTAATTTTGTATTTCAAAGTTAAATTTCTGCATATTAATATGTAATTATGCCTGGTTTTATTTCCACCCTTTCAGAGCATATTTTCATATGATTGCAATGATGGGGATTAATACACAGTACTTTCAGAGTGGTCTTGAATTTCATGCAGAGTTCAGTGCCAATACTACAATGAAATTTGATGCCAGGATAAATATGAAAGATAAAAATTTGAAGATTGAAACCCTTCCCTGCCATCAGGAGGCTGAGCTTGCAGCTGTGAGGTACAGAAGAGCTTTTTGCATTTTGGTTGCTTTATGTTACTGATCATGAGCTCCCTGTTATAAAATCACGAGTATACAGCTACTTGATAAGGCCTGCCATACCTTGGCAGCCACATAAAGATTAGTGCTATCTTTTTTGCACCAGCAAAGATGGGTAGAGTGAAATCGGGTGTTACTTGTGTGCCATTTATCACCTCCACAGGAGTGATGTTTATGCTATTTCAAGGAACATGGAGGAAGTAGATTCTGAAAAGAAATCCCAGCTTCTCCCCAAAGGAGAAATATCAAGTATCTCTGACCAGCTACTGTGGTCAACAAAAGGATCTTCAAGACATGGTAGCTGGAAGGTAAGGAAGCCTCTCGCCATCTGTGCTGCAGACAGGCAGGGAACAGACAGCTCCTCAGAAGGGCTGGGCACCCCTGACACAGGAGCTTTCTAACCAGATCTCAAACACAGGAATGGTGAGATTCAACAGGGGCCTGATATTTCCCAAACCAAGCTGAAGACCCCCTGGATCATCATGAACCAATGGGTTCATGACATGATCATTCACAGTCCACTCACTTTCTCCACTGCATGCAGGCAGAGCTGCCTTGACAGCTTGTTTTCCTATTTCTTCACAGTCATGGGAGGGTGTCTGAAATTCGCATCCTTTGTACAATATCTTTTTTTTTCTGGATCAGAATAATGTGAAAAGTATTCTTGGGCAGGATAGAGATTTTTCTTCCCAAATCCTGAGATGATCCCTGCAGTGGATTACAGAAGGACATTTTTCATGTGCTCTTCAGCTTCTGAAGCTGGTGTGGGAGGGCTACACTGGCTTGCAAGCAGGAGGGCTAGAATCCTGAAATGGATGCAGAAGGACAGTCCCTCCAAAGAGCCCTGCAGGCTCTCATTGGAAAGTGTGTTTGTGAAGCACTGCCTGAAAAAGGGTGGGCAGGAGAGCTGTCCTCTTCCACAGAGCACTTCGCAGGAAACCCCACTGCTTCCAGTGCCTGGATCTCTAATTTTAAGCATTGCTTCCTTCTTTAGGTAGGACTGTCATCATTCTCTTCATTAATGGGAGGAATTATTTTAAGAGCTGGGACAAATTTTTTTTGATGGAAAATGACTTTATCTGCCGTATTTTTGTTTAATGCAGCAAAGCAATATTCCTAATGTGATATCCAAAGGATACCAGCAAGGTTCAGAAGAGGCACATCACAACAGTGCAGGAAGAAGATTTTACTCACGCAGGTTCTGTAGAAAATTTGAAAGTTTTGGATGTTCAACTTGTCTCAGCATTAAATCACGGAATTCTGCTTTCTTAAGAAATACCTACCTGCACCAATTATTTGGAGAATTTGAAGCCAAAATAATTTTAAAGCCAGGTACAGTCATAATAACAAGTTTTTCTGTCAATCACTGTGAATAATGCTCAAGCAGCACAATCCTGGAATGCTTTTGCCTTTAGTTCATACAGATGCTGATATTGAAAAAATACAGCTGGAGGTTCAAGCAGGATCCAAAGCAGCTTCAAAAATAATTGAGGTATCAAGCCCAGGGTCAAAGGAAGAGGGAGAGGCATCTCCATATGAGGACATTCAAGCTAAACTGAAGAAGATTCTAGGCATTGAAAATGTGTTCACGGTAAGAGACTTGGAGCATCAGAGAGGGAAATATTTCCTATAAATGAAGCCAAGGGTTTCCACTGTGGAAAACTGGCATGGGAAAGCAAGGAATTGGGCTGGGAGGAACGGGCCTGAGTAGTTCTGGTACAGCTTCTGCAGTGTGTGGGGACAGGAAGTTCTATTTCCTTGGAAGCCTGTGGTGAGCATCTTGTCTGACAGCCAGGGAAATGTTACAGAACAAGCTATAAATTCATGATGCTTTCAACTGTTTTTGGAGGCTTCAAATAAAACACGGCGCCGCACAAAACGGATTAACCGAGAGTACGAGACTGCAGATACAGGCCTCTGGGCAGAACCCAGTGCATCCCACCTCTCCAGCTCATCCTCTTCTTCTGCTGCTTCCTCTGCTGATGGTAAAGAGCCTGGAAATCAACACAGGAAAGATGAAATAAGGCAATCTGGGAAGAAGCGTGGCAGCAAGAGCAGCAGCAGGAGCAGCAGTGGCAGCTCTGCTAGCAGCAAAGCATGCAGCAGCAGCAGCCAAGAAGACCACTCTGGGGACAGGCATTGCAGTGGGGACAGTGAATATTCCAGCCAACAGGTAATTCACTCTGGTTGGACCTTTTTATATTTCTTATAGTAATTGGTTTTGTACATCAGAAAATTGTGCTCATAGAGCATGGACCAAAGAAAGAGGAACCCCGGTTCTCTGAAGCATTTCAGATCAGAATTTTGACATTTCAGAATATTTCACTGTAAAATGTTTAAAAAACTTAATTTTATTTTGCTTTGTTTTCTATACTCAGTACTGAAATTTTTAATGCATTTATCAAAAGTTAGTTCTTTATTTTCTCTTGGGTTTTCTTACATACTATCTATTTTCACAGGCAAACCCATCTGTTTACCAGTTTTTGTTTAAGCCAGCGGATGAACAGGTACATTTACTGCATATAGTGGGAGCAGGGTGTACAAGTACTCTTGCTGTCTTTGCTGCAATTAGACCCTAGTTCTCTGAGAGTAAAAATACGATAAATTGATTCTGCAACAACTTCCAGTGGTAGGCACCTGCTTCAAGGTGATTCTCTGTTATTGCAGGACCCAGGAGGGGAAATCCTGAACATCAGCATCAGCTCTTCCTCTTCTTCAGCTAGCAATGAAGGCATCTCTAGAGCCATGTCTCAGGTAAGTGTCTTAATCTGCAAGAAATCCAAATATTTGCTTTGCATTTCCAGTTGTTGTATATTTATAACAGAATAGGAAAAATACGGTGATTTAGCATATTAGGGATATAGAAAGAAACTGAACTGTTTCTTGTTTTATAAAGGTGAGCACCTTGGATAGTCATTGAATGTTATTTAACATTCACTCAATGCAGGCTATATTTTTTAATGAAACTGTAATGTATTGTTGTATATGTTGAATTTTGTCTTAGTCAGTAAATAACTCACTATAAAAGTAAGAACACTTTAGAAGAGCTGACCTGCTTGATCAGAAACTGGTTTCAGGTATATTTTTATTGCGTATCTTTCTGTAAAAGTTTAGGAGTTGACTCTGCTGCTCATTTCTTCATTAGGTTCTCACTGCAGAGTCCTTCTGTTCATGTTAGCAGGACCGTAACAAGCCTTTGAAAAAACCTGGAGTTTGCAGCACGGCTCCAACTCTGAGAGCAATCCAGGTGTTTACTCAGGAATGTCTGCAGGGTACATAGTTAATGGTACCCTCTTCTATAAGAACTGAGGGAATCTGGAACAGATTTCAACAAAGAAAAATTTCACACATTTCAGGCAATGATCTACATGCCTACAAAATAATAAGCCTTTGCTAAGGCATCCCTTCTACAGCAGCAGCTCCCAGGTGTTAGTGCAAGTAGCTTGTGGAAAAGAGGAAACCTGATTGACTTCTCCCCCACCATTTCTGCGCAGCTTAAATTCACCTCTTTTGTCCATCTTTTCACCACGTTACTGCTTCCCTGAACTCTTTCTCAGCCACAGCCTTGTTCTTTCCCCATTTCCCACTCGGCCCCATCCAGCTCTGTCTCACCCAGTGCTTTTGCATGTCTCTGTCACTCGGATCTGGCAGCACAGGGAGGACCTGCTGCCCCACAGCAAATTCCCCCTGCAGCTGTGCCCTGGCCAGGCAGGGACTCTGCCCATAGCTCAGGCAGGACACTCAGTGGGGCAGGTGCTGTTGCTGGGCACAAGGATCCAGCGCTGAACAGGGCCATGTGCTGCTCCTTGTGCAAGTACCACACCTTGCACTGAACAGATCCCCCTGACAATACAAATAATCATGGTTTTAAACAGGTGGTTAAGCTAGTTTTATCAAAAAGCTATTAGTTTAACTGCAGTTGGGTAAGAGAGCAGTGCTGAGCTGGGTAGTATCAGTTCTTTATCCAGTACCATACTACTTTTTGTTGCATTGAAATTACTTTACAAAAAACTTCCCAACAGAGTTTTACTTGCATAGGTCATGCCAGTGGTTTTACTATTGTAATTCTAATGCTTTATGTCTTTGGCCTCTATTTCCTCTCTACTCACCTAAGCCTAAATTCTTGGGAGACAGCAAGCCACCAATACTGGCTGCAGTTCTTCGTGCCATCCACAGAAACGAGCAGCCAACAGGATTGCAGCTTGTCCTGTACACTGATAGACAACCCAAGAGGTGGAGAATACAGATGTTTGGTTCAAGCATCACAGGACCAAGTAGATGGAAACTCTGTGCTGATGCTACAGTAATAAATTACCGAAAAGTATCAGTAAGTTTAAAATATCAAGCAGCTCAAATAGAAATGAAACATAATTATCTTACTATGTTTTATGCAAAAATTTATATATTTCCCTCTACTAGGGTTCTCTTAAATGGGGTAAAGATTGCCAGGACTACCACATTGCTACTCAGATTGCAACAGGGCAATTTGCTGCTTATCCAGCTATGCAGATGAAGCTGGAGTGGCTAAAAGTGCCTTCAATAATCCGAACAACTGCAAGATGGTGAGATTTCATTTTAGTTTTTGAAAAATATATGTCAATGCTCCAAATAATTACAGGTTCAGTTCTGCAATTTCCAAGCTGGAAAAATTCCCCTTAATCAGTAGGATATTATAAAATCAGATTACATGTGTTTGCTTTCTCTGTATTCACTCCCTCAAAGCATACTGCATTTTAGTTTGCAAGAAAACCACCTGGGATGATGGGATTCACCTAATCTATTGCAGACTTGTAATTTAAAGTGCCTGAATTAGGAGATTGGTCTCCTGATGCTTCCTGATTTATGGAGGCTCAGAGCAGAAGCCTGACCTTGGTTCTCCGAAGAAGTCAGGCTCTTACCTAATTTCCTAATGCGGGCACCTCGCCTCTGGCTTCTGAAGTAGGTGATACAAATACTTCCTATAAGGCTTATGCACATTGAATAAAAAATGGTTTATGACATTTAGTATAAGAAAACGGTAGATGCTGGATTCAGTTCACGTGTCTCCAAATACATGAAATACCTGTGGCCTTCATTCATGGTATCCCTCCATGCATTTGCCTGCAATAACATACAGATCCACACTGAAGCCTATTTTTTGTCATAGTGCTACCAAAATACAGATGTATACAGAAACTCAGTTAACTAAATATGCACACAACAAAAGTTTTCACATTAAAGGCATACAGGTAATTTGGTTAAAGTCTTCTGAAGAGGGTAACTTTCTACAGTAGATTGAATTACCTGAAGCTGTTATCTCCTCTTATTAAAGGAGATTAAACCATCCAATTGACTATCCTGGAGCAATGCCACAGAATTTATCTTTTTTTCTGCTCTGAGACTATGCCTTTTTATAAAGGAATATTTTCTGTATTTCTCTGTTTGAGTCCCAAGCCTGTTTGGAAACTCATTTGTAGAGATCCCTCCATCAGCTTCTTGACAGTCTCAGTGGGAAAAGGATCCTTGCCTAAAGTTATCACAGCAGGACTGACATATCAATGTGAAATATTAATTTAATATTTTAGCACGTTAGTATTTGGAGGCTTATGTAATTGATGCTGATTCTTAAGTCTGAATGTGTTTAAAACAAATTTGCCACACTTTTCCTCTCAATTCACTCTCCCATCCAGTCTCTCAAGATCTTTTACACCAATTAAAAAATAAATTTGCCTGCCCCTCCTTCCATAAACAGTATCATGTATCACCAAACCCTGAGGCAAAAGATGTCTAACACAGGATGCATATTGCTTTATGGGGGTATTCTAGTGTGAACAAATAATAACCAATTTTTTCAAAGACAGATAGTTTTAATCACTTACTTCCTTTTTTTCAGGTTTTACTCATTTCTTCCAGGAGCTGCCTATGTGCTTGGGTTTTCTCAAAAGCAACAGCTTGGTCCCTCTCACCAGGCAACCTTAGTTATGGCTTTGACATCTCCAAGAACCTGTGATGTTGTCTTTAAGCTGCCAGAGGTAACTATTTCCACTATCTTTTACCCTGAAGCAGTCGATCAATACCTAGGAAGTGGATGATAAACAGCTTTTTTAATGAGTTGATTTTTTTAAAAAACCAAAAAACTGTAAAGAATCTGCCTTCACAAGACATTATACTCACGCAGTGGTTCTGCTATGAAAATATCTTACAACATATTTTTCTTATGTAGCATGCAAGCATATGAAATAAGAAACAGGTTAGAAAACAACCATCATGATTGATAGCACATTAACAATAACTTATTAAAAAGACCACACCTCCCAAAATCTTCAGAAAGATGATAGCCTTTCCTGTGTTCTGGAAAAGACAGTAAAACCAGGCTGCTGAGACAGCCAAACAGCAGCACTTGATGTACAGGCAGAAAGTGGGTGTGCATCTCAGGTGAGAAAACTGTTCAGCCTGAGAGCAAATGTGATGTACAGCTACCCAAAAAGCTGCAAGTTGGTGACTCTCCAAATTCGTTCATAGCACTGCTGTTCCCTAGGCTGCAGATGTGTCACACTGCAGAACTATTTCACGCTGTACACAGATTTCTTTTTCACTCTGACCTAAATCCAGATGCTAATTTAGATTTCAGTCAGCACAGTTCTCTTGGAACATTAGAGGAAAATGCTACCTTATCTCTACTCTGTACTTTGCATTTCCATTCATATTTGTTTTCTGCCTGATTTTCAGCTCACAATTTATGACACAGCCATCAGGCTTCCCCTGCCAGTCCCTTCACATCCAGGTACACCGATTTCAACATTACCATCCTCTGACTGGAAGGCCTTTTCCCAAGCAACACTTTCAATCATTGAAAGTCTTAAAGGTCAGCAAGTAACTATCTGCACAGGCATTGATTGACTTTAAAAAATTTTTAAACATGATTTATAGTTTTGATGTAATTTTTTTTTTTACTTATTTATTCCCTTAAAAACCAGTTGGATGTCAGACAGAAACAAATCATCTGTATGAAAATCTGTGAGGCTGCAAAGATGTAAAGAAAAGGAGACATAATGGGAAGATTAAACCTTCAGTTCCATGACAAATAGTGCTTCCAAATAAATCCATTCCCGAATGTATCCATTTCATCTTCCCTGCAGAAATTGTTTGTGAAGAAAACATATTACAAAATTTGTGAGAGGGACATCTAAGTGACCTCTGATTTGGGGTGCTCTGCTTGATTAGCACTGTTACATTAAAGCAGAAACAGCTTCAAAAGTATACCCATTAATTTCAAATCCTCCACTTTGATTTTGAAGGGATTATTGTTTGATTAATACTGTATTAAGAGCTAATCACATTATACTTACTTAGGGTAAATTTTAAAATTAAAACCTTTACATAATCCCACAATACGGAGTCACATTTTGCTTGGAATCAATGGGCTAATATCATACCATGTATATTCATAAGGTGTCCCTGTCCACTGCAGAGAGTTGGAATTAGATGATCTTTAAGGTTCCTTCCAACCCAAGCCATCCTATGATTCTATGGTATTTCTCTGGTAAACACAAAACTAATCTGTATTAATTACAATTGTTGTAAAATAATTTCTAATCAGAGCTGGTAGGATTTCCAACAAAATACCATTACAGCGAAAAAGAGAAGTGTAGTGTGGTATTTTTTCCTTCCCATCTTCTAACTATTTCTAATCCTGGTTATGACTCAATAAAAGTATCAGCATTTTAGTGAACTTTCTCTAGTGTTAATGATATGTGAATTTTTATCAACCTTTGTGAAATTCTTTTGACTACAACAAGGTTAGAAAATCCAAAATACCACAAACTGAGAGTTGCACCAGCACCAGCTGTGAGCAGAATTCAACTCACACAATGATTGAATCATGGGGAGTTGTGCTGCTGCCTGGGTACTGGCAAAGTTTTACTTTTGTATTACTACAAATCTAATATGTCGTCTGACAGAATTCATTCACTTCTACATGGGAACATGTAGAACCAGAAGATTTTTTTTCTTTTAATTACAAAACTAAACTAAAATAGCTGCCTTAGAGAAATTATAAAATGCTTACTTTTTACTGGGGTTTTTTTTTCAGGTCATTGTACAGTTTTCCAAAATAAGATCACAACCTTCAATGGTGTTCAATTTAACTACACAATGCCTGCAAAGTGCTACCATGTTTTGGTGCAGGACTGTAGTCCAGAGCTTAAATTCCTGGTGATGGTGAAAAGACCTGAAGAGTCTGCTGACCTTACAGCAGTAAACGTCAGACTTGCCAGCCAGTAAGTAATTGAAAACTTATTAAAAAATAGATGCCAAGCTCAATAGGCTATAAATGAAGATCAAACTGTTAGGGCAGATGGCACTAGCATTACACTCATGCAGAAAGTACTGATGTCAATGGACAGATACCTAGGAGTGTCACTGAGGTTTGGGGACTTTGTCTTTTAAAAGTGCTTCTGAAATATATCTGAGGTTCACAGTAACCTAAAGTCTTTACTGCCCCAAATTCTTCATTTATTTGTTAGAATTTAACCACCTCATTTCAGGATTTAGTGATTAGGCAGACACATAAAGTATAAATCCAAAAGGAGCTATTGTAATCATTAGTCTGGCCTTCTACACTAAGCTAATAATTAGAAAAAATTAGAACCCACACTCATTACAGCAGGGTCATTGAGAAGTGGACACATCTGAAAAGGGCATTACTTATCCCAGATTAGAGGCACTCTCTTAGGACATCTCTTAGTTGGCACATAATGTTCTAATCTATTTGAAATTAATTTAAGACACACTTTGTTTCAGCCTGGAGCAATCACCCCTAAATTGTATGGGATTATACATACTAAAATCATTGTAGTGAGTGTTCTCCAAAGCACATAAATAGACTTTGATCTGTAAGGTTTCATTACCAGTAATTATTTATTTCTGAAAAATGTGTGCCTAACTGTGCCATAAATTAGAGAAACAGAGGGAATCTAGTATTCCTTGCACCTGTTTTGTGAAAGAACAGAAGGATCCTTGTTTTGTAGACTGTATCTTTTGTGATAAAGACATTCCTCATCACTGAATCATTCCTGGTTGTTTCATACAATTATATGGATGTGCTTTTGATGTGCTTGAGCTTCATATTTCTTCATTAGAGCAAACACCGCTCTGAAGAAAATACTACAATACACAGAGTGTTCAGGCTGTAAGAGAACTGCCCTAGGGAACCCAAACTTCCTTTGAAATGTAAAGCACCTTCAATTTATGTGAAGGTAACAGCAATTAGGTTGTTGTGCAGCAAGGCTCCTGTGGCCTGGTGTCTTCCTGCCTGAGCCGTGGCCACAAGCAGCTGCTCAGAGATGAGTACAGCCAGGGGAAGGTGTATGGGGAGCACTCCTGGCACACTGTCCTGGGCCCCCTCAATCTTCCTCCTGAAGGGTAGAAGGTGATTCATGCCAGAATGACATGAGCATCCTGCAGTGATGATTCTACTGGAACAGGAAATTATGAGCTGAGTAGGGCAATGGAGAAGCATTTGTTTACACTAGTTTCCTCTCTTTAAAGTGAGGTTGACATGTATGTTTCCAATGGACTCATCCAGTTGAAGATTAATGGTGTCCAAGTCCCAAGAGATCTTCCATACACATCTAACTCTGGTAAGAGACTCATCTTTAGATTTCATTTAATCTTTCTTGATCTTTTGAAGAAGGAAAGGACATGATCCTGCAAACACCTCACAAGATAAAGATCATCCTAATTTGAGAAACAATTAGGTGATTTTAACATACCTCCATGCAAGCTTTTATAGCGGGTGGCAAAAAAGACGAGCAAAGAAAGAGTTGCTGATCCTGTGCATCTTTGCACAGATGAAAACATGCAGGGCTATGGTATGTTTTGCTGATCCCAGAGACCCACAGAACGAGTGTCTAGATGTCCCCTGTCACAGCCACTTGTGAGTGGCTTCAGCTTTTCCCAGGGCAGGGAGCAGTAGTCTTTCTCCTTCCTCCCATCTCTTTCAAGATTCTTTAGAGTATGCATTATGTCCCCAGGAACTTAACAAATGGTTCAGGGTGGACCCTAAAACAGTCATTTTAGAGAAGATCTTATTTTGCTTTTTTGTTGCAGCTGCAAGCATGCTGGTCAGCAGTGAAAAGAAAGGACTGACACTAAAAGCCCCAGATTACGGCATAGATAAACTATATTATGATGGGCATAGACTCGAGGTAATTTTTAAGTTACTTTCAGTGGGTTTATATTTAGAAGAAGAAAAGCATTTACAAGCAACTTTTCTGTATTTCCATAAAGATTCAAGTTGCTTTCTGGATGGCTGGAAAAACATGCGGCATTTGTGGAAAATATGATGCTGAGATGCAAAGAGAATATCAAACGCCCAGCGGATATTTAGCTAAAGATGCTGTGAGTTTTGGTCACTCTTGGATCATCTCAGAAGACCCTTGTGCTGGAGGTACTAAGATTCTAACGTATAGTAATATCATTGCCTTCAACTAATTAACTAGATAAATGAACAGATGATTTATATTCATTGTAGCACAGTAATCTCATTTTTTTGCTATTTTGTGATTAGTGGCCACAGACTGAAAGAAGAAAAAACACCCTGGTTTTCCTGAGTTTGGTAGTTCACTGTTTTTGTTGTGGTTTTTTATCAACATCTATGCATTGTGTAGTTAATTATCTGGAGTTTGTGTATTCAACTTAAAACTCCCTAAGGTGATAACTTAGTATGAAAAGGAGGTAGTTTGACCGTTGACAAAAGTAATTTTATGTAATCTTTAATAGTTTCACTCTTTATTTTCATTCTATTATTTCCAGGCTTTTATTTTAGATAAAAAATTCATATCTAGCCCTGACTATCAAACTAGAGGGCATTTGAGGTGGGAAAAACTTGTTTTAATTTCCTCAGGCTGAAGATTAACACAACCTGAAAACTTCAGCCTGGAAATGATTGATGGTTTTTGCCATCCACGTCCTACAAAAAAACAACATGTGTTGGTTGCATTAGGGTGCACTACACATTTTGTGTGGAGCACAACCCTCTGGGCATGCACTGACCTTTTTGTAATGTGTTCTTAGATTAGGCTTCCCTGGGATGACTGGTCCAGGGAAGCCTGGATCACAGGCTTAAGGACTAAGCTACTCAGCCATGGCAAGGGAGGTGTGATGCTACTCACAGTGCAGAAGTGGATATATGGATGTCTAGGAGCCACTACTGCCCTGAAATGAAGCCCTGTCTTAGTTTAGGTAAAGTTGGGTGTCAGTTAACCAAGGTTTTCACATGTATCTTTTTTTATTTGGTTATCAGTGTCCCACCTAGATCCCATCTGACAAGCCCCTGTCCTTGCAACTGTACTCCCACGTGCCTCATTTTCTCACAGCCTAAGCCTTTGACAGAAAATTGATTCAATTCAACCAGATTAGCTTCATCTAGGTTGTCACTTGGTTCATCCATGGGTCTTAGTGTTTGCTAATTCTACAAATTAAGTCCAGAAAGTTATTTGTCTAAACTCTGTGCATACTTTAAGAGGGTCCATGTTTTGTAGCTTGTAAGCTGCAGCGCAAACTTGTCAAAAGTGAGAAGCCAATTTCATTTGAGAAGACCGCAACAAAATGCTTCTCTGTGGAGCCAGTCCTTCGCTGTGTAAAAGGCTGTTCAGCAACTCGGACTGTTCCCGTCTCCGTGGGCTTCCACTGCGTTCCAGCCGGTGAGTCAGGTGACCCTGTGCACGACGCGACCAGTCTGACTGGGATTCTGCGAAAAACCGTGAAGTGCTCCGTACTAACACAGGAGTACCCCGATGTATAACCAGCCACACTCTTCTTCCTCCTTTCTCGTTTAGACTCCGCTCTCAGCCTGGAAGGGCAGCCTAGGATGGACCAGAAATCCGAGGACGTCGTGAGCTCTGTCTCCGCTCACACGGCGTGTTCCTGTCAGCAGCAGGCGTGCCCGGCCTGAGCCCCCGCACGGACCCGCTGCGGGTCGGCTCAGCCCGGCCGCCCGCGGGCACGGCTGGTTCGGGCAGCGGGGATGAGCCCCGTCCCCTCCGGGAGACCACTCTGCTCTGGTTCTTCCCCTGGAGATCTTGGAAACAACCCTGGCACCCGTCCCCGGGGTGACCTTTCAATAAACAGCTGCTCTGTGAACGCGCTCGGCCGAGCTCATTTGTGTCTGCACTCGCGGCGCGCTGGGAGCGGCTC
>VZRV01007601.1:602691-626548 GCA_013398115.1 Falcunculus frontatus
CGGCAGCGGCGTTCGCAGCAGGTTCAGTGCCCCGGGCGCCGCTGCCGCTCGGGAGCCGCCTCGCTCGGCCCGGGCCGGGCAGTGCTCCCGGGGGTGCGGGGACGTGTGCGGGCAGTGGCCGGGCCGGGCGCGCTGCTCGGGGCTGTCCCGCACTCGGCTCCCCGGCAGCCATCCCTGCCAGCCGCTTCCCCGCGGCGCCGGGGATGTGCCAGTGTGAGAGCCGCGTGGAGAATAATTGTCCTGCTGAGAGGTGTTCGGGGCTAACGAGGGTGCTTTCTACCCCTTTTCCAGGTCTTTGTGTTTGATGTGGGGAAGGAAACCTGGAAATCCTACGACTGGTCAAAAATTACCACTGTGGCAGCTTTTGGAAAGTACGATCCTGAGCTCATGTGCTATGCCCACTCCAAAGGCTCGAGGGTAGTACTGAAAGGTTGGTTATATTGGACAAACGTGGATGTTTATGATACCTGAATAAGGAGATAAAGTACACAGGGCTATATTAGCTTGTCATTTTACATTCAGTTGTATGCAGAGTTATAAAATCACTAAGAGGATTAATTTAAAAGCCTTAAATGAACCCAGGACTATAATGCCTTGACATTTTGCATGTGCTGGTTTGCGGGGTATTGAAACCAGCAGTGGATTGTGCCACAGTAGTAACGAAACCATCCCAATGACATCTTAATAGGAGTTAACAGGGAACAGCACTGCTATGGAGGAAGAGGGAGGAAAGAAAAAGCCTGTAGAAGATAGTTATTTGGGTCTATATTCTGGATCTTATGTAGAATACCCAAAAGACAAAGTAAGGAAAAGGATTTAAAGTAATTTTTAGTATTTTGCACTCAAATCAGTCCCTCAGGATTAGGAAGTGGTTGAGTTATAAACCACGAATACTCAGGAACTCTGTGCAAGTACAAATGCTGATTAGAAAGACAAAGTCCATTACAGCTTATATGTTGTAATTCCCTTCTGGCTCTGTTAAGAAAAAACAGAATCCAAGACTACAGTGTGGAAAGCAACAAAGGTTAAACATAAAAGTATTTTTCTCTAAACATGATCAATGGAAATGCTAAAAGTACTTTCATTTCAAGAAAGGTAGTTTATAGTGGCTAAAAGAATATTAAACAGAAGTAAGAAGATTAAAATTATACAAAAAACAAACTTGATTTTAACACCACTGTCTCAAAGAAGCTTGGTAATCTCTTCTGGGGTGGTTTCTCAAAATTACACTTGGGGAAGAAGTTAACGCCTTTGTATTTTACCAGTATTGGTATGGGCATTTTTTATGTTGTGTTTATATTTGTTGTTTAATTGAAGACAAACCTTTCCTCCTTACTGTGGTACAAATGCATGTTAACTCTTGAAGGCCTCTTGTCTAGGTGATGTACCTCTTAAGGAAATTGTTGATCCTGCTAAAAGAGCAGCATGGATATCCCAACAGCTGGACCTTGCAAAAAAACAGTATATGGATGGAATTAACATAGATATAGAGCAAGAAGTTAATGAAACCTCCCCTGAGTATTATGCATTGACAGAGCTTGTTAAAGAAACTACAGATGCTTTTCACAGAGAAATAGCAGGATCACAGGTAATAATAATGTACTTTATACAAACATTAAATTTAACCTTACAAAATGTGAAGACTTTTGGAAGTGCTGTTTAGCAAATGAATATGAACAAGTTTATGCAGATCTAAATATAATATTCTAGTGAATGCTTAATTATGAATGTTA
The DNA here is from genome assembly GCA_013398115.1 of Falcunculus frontatus. Taxonomy (NCBI): domain Eukaryota; kingdom Metazoa; phylum Chordata; class Aves; order Passeriformes; genus Falcunculus; species Falcunculus frontatus. The sequence continues at coordinate 604,425 of VZRV01007601.1, forward strand.
GCTGAGATACGATTTTGTAAGAATCACTCTTTTTGACTTGTGTGAATTTAAGTAAGAGATGGGCTTCGGTGAGATTGGTAGATACACTGTTACTGCCATGAGCTGGCAGTTCTTAGTGTGTCTTAATGAATTGTTCAAAGGAGTGAATACAGCCTTCTGGGGCTAAAGCTTGACAGTGTTTTGGTAAACCCATCATGAAAGTTTTAAGGATTTGCATCATTCTTCATATTTTTGGTGGTTTTCATATTATATTTTAATTTCTTTGGTGCTATATATTCACTAATGGTGTACTCGCTTTATTACCTTCTGTTTGTTTTATCAGATGAGCAGCTTCTCCTATAGTTCATTACTGTCAGGGTGTGTTAAACTGCACCATTTGGGAAACACTGCCTTTAAAAGTTACAGCTTTTTTTAAAAGATATAACAAGGGCACCTAAGTGCCATATTTGATACTAAGCTGTGCATTTTTCTTTCAGGTAACGTTTGATGTGGCTTGGTCTCCAGCATGCATAGATAAAAGATGCTACAATTACACTGGGATTGCAGATGCCTGTGACTTCTTATTTGTGATGTCATATGATGAACAGAGCCAGATCTGGACAGACTGTATTGCAAAAGCTAATGCTCCTTACCTGCAGACTTTAGTTGGTGAGGACAAAACACCTCCCCAGGAGTCAGAACATTTCTATTTGTTCACATGAGTAGATAGAAAAGATTGCTTTTTCTTAGACAGGTTTATTTTGTTATTGTTGCAGTGAGGCTTTGAATGTGCTCAAATGTGTGTCGTCCTGATGTGGAAATAGTGTCCCAGATCCTTATGACTCTACAGGCAGACCTTTAGCAGTTGTGTGTTGTTACTTGTAATGTCATGAATGCGAAGAACACTTTTAAAACTACAAATGGCAGTCAGAGCAGTGGTGTCTGCCTGGGATTGCAAAGAACCTGAAAAATTTCTCTCATCTTTGTGAACCTCTGCTCAGGGCAGATGCTTTAAAGCGTGAGCAACTAGAAGAATTACTGGGATCTCGGTAGAGCAAGCCTCTCACTCACTGGAGAGTGCAGGTGAAGGCAAAGGACAGCTTGCACCTTGGCCTCTGGCTGGGGATCATGCAAGTTCTGTAGTGGCTCTGGCTCTAGATTAGTCGTAAGAATAAAAAGCATAGAAAAAGTAAATAATGAATGTTAATTTTTATTTCCCTCAAAACTAGGATATGAAGAGTACATTGCTATGGGCATTGATCCTAAGAAGCTTGTGATGGGCGTCCCCTGGTATGGCTATGACTATGTCTGCCAAAACCTATCCACGGTAAGGTGAAGATTATTCATTTGCAATCATACTGTTAATTTTTTCCTTAGAAAGATACAACTAGATTTTGGTAATCTTGTTTTTGGACTAGGAAATACTGTGGTCTGATGGATAAGAGCATATAGCTGGGACACAAAACAGCATCTTTTGCTTGGCTGATAACTGATGAGCAGTGTGTCACCAGAAAAGTCATTTTAGCTCCTTAGGCAGCCTGAACTCCATGATATCCAAGCACTGTGTTTGACTAAGGAGCTATAAATGTTAGCTGTATGAGAAGAGAGAATGTCCAATGGCCCTGCAACACTTGTATGTGCCTTCTCAACACCACTGCTTAAAGACAGGTGCAACAAACCATAGCAAACCTATGACTGCATAGCAGTTTATGAAATCTCAAATATTATACTTATGAAAAATGTAAGGGACAATTAAAGGTGTAATGATAAGACAACTGTATAAGCTGAATGAAATCCATTCAATCTGGTATTCATCCTACTCCTGCAGAGTAAAGAAAATTTAGCTGTTTTAATTTACTTTTCTTTACAAATAGTATTGTGAGAGCTCCTTGAAGATCTGGGATTTTTGTGGCCCTCATGCCTTTTGTGAATCGTTCTTGGCTGTACTTCTATTCTGGAGTTCAGTATATCTAACATGAAACTCATGCCTTCTGCTTTTTTTTTCAGGATCATGTTTGTTCTCTTCCCAAAGTGCCTTTCCGAGGGGCTCCTTGCAGTGATGCTGCAGGGAGCCAGGTCCCCTACGCAACCATCATGAAGCAGGTGAACAGTTCTCTGTCAGGGGTGCTGTGGGATGAGCTACAGAAGGCTCCATTTTATGAGTACAGGGTAAGAGCCTTTTTCCAGGACACCGTGGTGCGGAGTAAGTGTTCACGAACCACAGATCTTTGGCTATAAAGTTATCAGGATTAGAGTCTTCCTTTTATGTTTTCTACTTTCTTTTTTTTTTGGTAAAGAATTGCTGGAATTCTGTGTCTTGAATTCTTAGTCTGAGAGAGGGGTGCAGTGCCTGAAGGCTACAGAAGTAATGAAGATCTTTATTACTTTGCAGTCTTCTTGAGATACTGTATCATGTCAAAACCAACATTTTGGCACAAAGACATCCATAGCTCTGTCCTTCACTGTTAGAGTTGATAAATAATTTGAACTAAAAAAGATTCTGAGATGCTCTGAAGTTTTTCTAGCTCAGTGCCTTGCATGCATGGACAGTGGAAGAGTCCATAAATGAATGTGCTTACAAGAACACCACAGTGTATCCATTTTGTGTTGTTTCTTTAGACATTATTTAAGTTTCACAGGTAGGTGATTAAAAGATGTTGTAACCAATGACCAGGTAAAAGCAGCATAACCTTGATAAAATTTTATAACCCCCTCTAAAACTGTTTATTGCTTAAAAAACCCCACAATCTCTAACTAAATTCACCTGTTAGGTTAGATACGGTATCTGAAATTTTAGCCATATATAAAAAATATTAAAATATAAATTAGCTAAGTCTTTTCATCTAACTTCAGTTAAATTTTGTCACTGTTTTGTAACTTAGATTTGGCAAGTAAAAAAATAGCCAAATATTTGGCTTAGAATTTTTAATTGTCCTATGTGACAAATAATTGGAAAATATGTAAATCTACATAACTTGTATATCTCCGTTTTTAATTGTACTTTTAACTGTGTTCAACAGAAAATGGAATTACTGACACTAGTGTTTAAACGTTTTTCTAGGATTCTGTTGGTCAATTGCACCAAGTATGGTTTGATGACCCTCGCAGCATTTCTCTAAAAGCAGCATATGTGAAGAATCGAGGTTTAAGGGGCATTGGCATGTGGAATGGAAATAGTCTTGACTATTCCAAGGAAGCTGTAGCAGAACAACAAACTCAAGCAATGTGGCAAGCCCTGACACCATAAGAACTATGTGAACCCTTGATTTGGAATGATGAAAATTGGTAATTTTTTATTTTGGTTTACACTTTCACAGATTTTGAATTTATATAAATATACTGTGATTACAAAAACTTTAAAAACTAGGCAAATTAATCTTGTTATTTTATATGCAAAGCTGTGTTTTCGTTCTTCATAAAGTTCCAATGTTGCTTTATCAGTAGGGTCTTTTTCATTTTTCACAATTACTGTAAGTTAGTTAATGCTTGAACCCAGTGTGTATCTGATAACAAGACCAGCTGATGGATTTACAGGGGCACTCTCACAATGATGCTTTGCTAAAGCTGCCATGTGCAGCAAATATTTATTCCTGTGTTACATGGTGCAGTCTCAGCCTTCTGACTTCCCAACCCAACCAATACTTCAGCTAAGTCACTCTAGAATCAGATTAAATCAGAATACTGGATAGACAGATTGTTGATTACATGCAGCTTGGTTACTCTTCTAGATTAAAAGATTTTTATGGACTGAAGAAATTACATAACATGAAATACTTGCTGTTAAGATTTATATCAAACTTGCTGTTAGAATGGAATATTCAATAAACTCCAGTTTCACTGTGCTTATGTATCACGTAATTCCATAGTTTCAAAAGCAAAAAACCTCTGACCTCAGCTTGAAGAGGAAGCATTAATATGAAGAGGGCTTGGATGATGTTTCCTTCCATTTCAAGTGACTTTACTCCTGAAAACTGGAACTCAGAACCTTATATAATGAACTACATATCTATTTTTCCACACACCCTAAGATTCATTCAGTAGCCTGCTTTTTCTTTTTATGGGGTGTTGCCTCCGAGATAAGAGGAGATTATGTTTTCTTTCTAGTTCATATTTTCATAAAATCATTTGCCTAAAGAAATTTTATAACTTTTTAAAATACCTATAGTGATGTAAAGATTGGCTGGTGTGTACAGGATTTTTTTCTTAAATAAAATGCTATTCTTGGTAAGGCTTGTAAACAGTATTTCCTGTCTGTGCTTTACTTGTTCTACAGCTTACAGCCCACAGTCCTTGTCTGCTTCTCAGAACTGTTTCACAACCAGATTAAAGTGCAACTGGGCCCTGCTTAAGTGACTCCATTAATTAAAAAAATTATTGAATTAGGTAGATGTAGTCAGTTGTGGGTTTGGTGGTTTTTTTTGGTTTGATTTGGTTGGGAGGTTTTGGGGTTTTTTTGTTTGATTGGTTGGGGTTTTTTGCTTGCTAAAGAGCTACCGTAGTACGGCAGCACTACCATAATGACTGCTGGGGAAAAGACTTGAAGACTTCATCTGCATTGTCTGCTTGATACTACAGGTGATGGAAAGCAGAAGGTGAAGCCTTCTGCTCTTGCAGAAACTAAAAAAATTCCCTTGACAAATTGAAGGCTTTTCACTAGTACACTGGTCTATAAGGCTTAAGAGAAACCACCTAAATTTTATATGTAATTTGTATCTACACATATACATGTACTTCAGAATGTGTATTACTACTTATGTGCTTAAATACTATGAGATGGATGTTTGCTGAATTAAGAGTCTTTTGGAGTAAATATGTGACCTGCAAAATCCTAACTGAGGGTGAGACAACTTAATAATAAAACTCTCTTTCCTATAGCGGTCGAGAATCGTGAATTGATAATATTATATTTTAAATTTAGGTTGCGATTTTCCAGTAGCTAGTAGCCTGCTCTTGGATCTTAAATAAGACACAATTCTGAAATAGAAAATGTGAGCTTCAACCCTGAATTGAGCAAAAGTGGGTGTAGTTTTAATAATTTATTTAATCCTTTAGCACTAAAATCTTTGTTAAGAACTGTCTTTAAGGAAATAAATTGGATAATGGGTGGTTTGACTCAAGACATTTCTAAGTTAGTTCTTTTGAGAGCTGCATAATTTTCTTATCATATAACTTATTTCCCATAAGTGTTTCACTTCCACTAATAAATACAGCCTTGACAGCTTTTTAGCTGAGATTAATTCCTAGCATGTTATTCTTCTGCTTAATATAATAACATCTGGTTTGAAAAGAGGCAAACAGAAGAGCTAGAAAAAGATTCCTATGAAGAGGTTTCTGATTCCTCTTTCACAGAATTGTTAATCTCATGCATGACCTTGGAATTAAGGAAAGACAGAATATGCAAGAGTGTCAGTTGGACCAGGATCATCATTATACTGGTCCAAGAGAAAGCTTTCAGGCATGCTTTCAAACTACAAAAGACAGTTAATGTCCGAGTGGCTTTCCTAATAAGGAACAAAACCAGCTCGATATGAAATAAAGTGAGATTTTTTTTATGCTTCATAGTAATACAGTAATGATACATTGGTAATTTATAGATAGGCATACTTATAATGCCAAAAACATACTCCAGTAAATAGCTAAATAAAGGAGTACTGTTCCTGTAGCGCTACAGAAACTGTATTTTAATGATTTCTCAAAAATGTAGTGTGCGTGCCTGAAAAGAACAGGAGGTTACAGATTTTAGGTTTATTTGCTTACTAGCTCTTTAGTTAATTAAAGAACATCAGCATACCACTGGGATGTTACACAATTAACCAATTTGCACTTTAAAAATAACAGCTTCGTTTTAGACACGTTACTAGCTTAAACTGTATGTTTAAGTAGCTGACTAATCGTACAGTAAGTGAGATTTAAAAAGTGAGCTGCATTACCTCAGTAGCCTAGTACACAAATTCCACAACATTTATATAGTTGATGTGTTTTCACAAAATACCTTCAAGAACATACAAAAAAATGCTCTGAAATTCACTTCTATATACACTAGAGAGCTGCTGTAGACTTTACAGATGTTAGTCATGTCATCTTCCTAAATTCCTGATTTTCTGGACTGGAGAATTAAAGCTGAATGAATCTTCTTCTGTGTCAGTTCCGCTCTCAGTGCTCGTAAGTCAGATGCTGCCTGCTTTCTCATCTGCAAAAGAACTCATAATTTAAGGAATGGCAATTTAAGGAAGCTTTTTTTGGAGCTGACATGCATATAGGTTTATATAACTAAGACTGAATTTTATACAGGTTGGCTGAATACAGGATACATCTTTCATCTTTAAAATTTTACATGTCTAATTAGATAGCCTAGTTCTAGAACTGCTTTGTTCTGTACTTTGCCTTGATGTTTTTGAGACAACTGCAAAGTTAATTGTTCTTCCCACTCCTTGCTAGACAATGGAGAAGTCATAATGAATACATCCACCCTGGAGTACCCAGTAAACAGGGCTATGGGCAATCTCTGTGATGTAGAACACTCCTATTTCAGAGCTGGAAAGCTGTCCAGTGTGAAGGCCTATACTACATCTTCCTTCCAAAAAGTGTCATAGGCAGCATTGATACGGAATAAAGCTGATGAAGAGGTCTGCCATCTGCCTCGACAGCCATTCTTTTTCTTTGTTGGTTGGTTGGCTGGGGTTTTTTTTCCCTTTATACAATTTTTTTCTTTTGTCATGGTCTATTTATTACTGATCAATGCCTCACCACACCAGGTATATTTCTTCAATTACTTTTTTGAATGAAATGGGAATTTTATGAACAAGATTGTGAACCTTAGGTTACATAGTACATTGAGTATCTAAGTTGTTTGGATGCTTTACATTCCAAATCATCTGATAACCTGGTGTTCTGGTGTAATTTGGCTCAAGTAATGAAGTTACAACACCTTAAAACTAACAGCGTAAAACAAGAACTGTTTAGCAAATATTTATATAATTCAATAATTGGGAAGTTCTAATTTTTTTATACATTGTCACATTTTGACTGTTCTAATTAGAAGGCAAAGTACCTTAATTTCTATTATGAGTTTCATTTTTGTATCATCTAGCTTCCTCCTCAGCTGATAGAGTTCATGCTGCACTGTAGCAATCCGGATGATTGTGTAATTCTGTGTGAAACAACAACAAAACTTGAAGTGCAGCATTAGTGCATCTCTTCCCTCACTGGGTGCTACTTCACCACTCAGAAACAATCCTCTAACCTTTCCAGCTCCCCTGCTTTCCCACCTGACTGATGCCTGCCTGACCAGCACATCGCTCAAATGAGGGGTGGGGAGCACCCTTGTGCTCAGCCTAACAGCTCATTAAATCCTGGCTACCTTCTCTGGGTGCTGGCCAGTACAGAACTGCTGTAGGAATGTTACCTGGTGCACATCCCTTCATGTAAGGCCTCTCTGTGCCCAGCCAGGGAGACCTAAAAAACCCCACCCCTGATATGCCCCTCAAAAGGAGCAATAACGTGTCTGAACATAGCCAATAATGCAATGTCAACCCTATTCATATTTTTATTTTGTAGATATTTCAAGATAGCTCAAATAGTACACGTTTGTATATAATATACACTCTTAGACTGTACATACACGCACCTTTCAGATGCAAGAAAAGGACATTTATTTTTCCTAGACTAGCTTCAGTTTTGCCAACAGACTTGCTTCCATTAATGCATTTAGAAAATTAGCAGACAACTGTTGAAAAGGGTGTTTTCCCCTTTTTCTTTTATCTTTTCTCTTTTAATCCCTCTCTGAACTTCCTATGAAATGCACAGTTGCACAATAGTTGAAGTGCAACCACTTCAAAAGCTACAGGTACATTTCTTGTGCTCCAAACATTAATTACCTCAGTGTATGAAATTTGGAATGATGGGAACAAAGTAGAACTGAACAATTCATTAACCATACTGGACAGAAGGGAATTTTGTTACAAAAAGATACCAACAGAAAGCAGAAAGAAACAAATGCTCAGACTCAAGCACTTCTGCAGTCTTTTTGAGACAAAAGGCCTGAAGGAAATCAGTCCCTCAAATCACTGAGCTAAAGCTAGTTTACAAGTCATTGGTTGGTGATAAATTTGTTTCTTTAATTTATATTTTATACAAAAACCCCTCAGACTGTGTAAAAAGAGATAATAAGTAATACAAGCAAGTACCTTGGAGTTTGTTGTATTGTTTGGTCGTTGTCGGCTATCTCTGGCTTCCAATTGCAAGAGCAATTTCTGGTGGTAAAGCTCTAAATCTTGTCGCAGTTTATTTAAAGTGTCCTCCAGTGACACTGTAGCTTTCTTAGTTTCAAAGTACTTCTTTTTCCATTCCTCACGAACTGCACAGGAAAACAGTAATAGTGTGTTCACTCTTGTTCACCTTGTCATAAGGTCTGCTGAACACAGTCATGACCAGCTCACCTCACAAGCTTCAGCTGGCCAATGCGCACATTGAAACACAGGAGCAGGTTTCTTTAAAATAAACATTTAGTGAAAAAATCTTCATTAAAATTACTTTCACTGCAAATGCAACTGAATTTTCACACAAACATCTGCAACAAAAGGCTCTATGTGCCCACTGAGATAAAACACAGGGTCCAGACCCCAAGTTTTATTCAGTCTGACTGTTCTGCAGGTTCTGCTGCACGTAAGTGCTCCTGGCTGGTGAAGATTGGCAGGCCCAGCACAGTCTGAAGTCCACAGTTCTACTGTAGCAGAAAATGTAGCACTGTAGATTTAGGCAAAATTTATGCTCTTCATGCCCAGAGATTTTGAACAGCTTCATTTCATACTGACATCCCAAATTATGGGAAACAGTTAGTTACCTTTACACTTCACTGTGATTCCTCCCATGTTGTTAATGTGTTGTCAAGATCTGACACATAAATGCCCCTGTATGTGTTGTGGCAGTCTTATGGCCACTGCATACCTGCAGTGTCTTAAACGAATCCCTTCTTTCGAGGCATATTTTATGGGATCAGGACAACTGAAACTTACCCAAAAGAACTTGGCTGTTGGAGGACTCCATGCCATGTAACTGAGAGTGCCTGCCAGCATGGCAGTCTTAGGAGGATATTAAATACAGATTGGATGGCTGTTCCTGCAGAAAATGCTCTTTCCTTAGTACCTTGTAAAGAAATATGCTTGCTACAATGCCCTTGCTTATGAAACTCTACAGGTCTAATAAAAAAAAATTCAGAGGTACAGACGCTTCCTAAAGAACCTGCAGAAGCTGTTTGAATCCTTGTGAAATATCCTTTATTTTACCTAACTGGGTAACATCATTTAAGACAATGCAGGAGCCATTTAGGGCTTATCTCTAGCTTGCATTACAGCTCCATGCTACTACAGAGTTACTGCTTCAAGTACCCAGGTTTGGGGGTTTTTAAATACAACTTCCCCATGCTGTGGAGTGCACTGCAGCCATGTCCTTAGAGAATAACTGAAAGAATTGGCTTGTTGTCTTCTTTCAGTGAGCTACAAGTAATATTTAAGATTCCTAATGACTTGGCTATATTTAAGCACAAAGATCTCAACATCAAAATGATTAAATCTCATCTCTGTATAACTGGGATGTGACTTAGGGAAGATAGCTTTAAGTATAAACTTGAAAACAATTTAATGAAGAAAATTCGTGTGAGATTTTAACGAGATTTGACCTTGTTAAAACCCAAGGTTTGTCAAGCTTGTCACAACAGGCTTGTAACTTCCATGTCATAAGCTGAATACCATTAGATGGGAGGAACAACAATTATTATGTTGCAATTTACCTGAAGCCCTATCAACACAGTACAAGCCTCTGTAAGCACCAGCTAAAGGCAGGATTAGGATATGTCAGCTGCCCCGGGCCTCAGAGAGAAGCAGCCTGCAGTAGCTCTCTGAACACTGCACGTACATGAGACACAACTTGAATAGTTTATGAAAGCGGGAAGAATCTTAACTTTATAAGATATGTCACAATAAAAAGTGAAAGGAAACGCTGCAACCTTGAATTTTTCATTACACAAAATGAGTCTTCTTGGAGCTACTGGTTAGCAAACTGCTCTCTTTGTAATTAAGCTCACAGACAAGGAGACAAATATTTTCACATTGGCTTCAGTGTAATTTCTCAATCACACCAAATTCCAAAATAAATTAAAAGTTTACCTTGGTATCTCCTCAGCTTATTTTGTTCCAGTAGCCCTTTAGCTTTTTTGATCAGTTCTTCTCTAGTCTTTTCCATGTGCCTTCTGTCTTTCTTCATTTGTTGCAATTGTTCTACCATCTTGTTTTCTAAAGATATTACAATTATATTTAGCAAGCATCCGAATACTCTAAGTACAAAGGATCAGTCAAGATTTTTGTAATGCACTCATCACAAATTATGCCAAAAGCTCTGTCAGAACAAGCAGTAGAAACTATTTCATTTTAATCAGGTTTCATTTTAATCTAACTTCTCAAAATGGCTGGTGCTTTAGAAAAAGGGAGAAATCCAGTATGCATCCAGGCATTCACACATACATGCAAACATCCTTCTATATGTTTAGACAATGTATCACTAAAACTACGTAATCAAGAAATATATTCACTCCATACATTGCAAACTCTTGCCAATGAAGCCACAAGAGCCTCCAAAAGACTATTTCCTGCTTAAAATACATTGCAATATACACTGTAGAGAAATCTTGCCTTACACTCCAGCTGGTGGGACAATATCTCAGACTTCCACTAGTCTGCAACACTAGGTCAAACACTTCTCACTATCCTCCTCCTCAGCAACACTACTTGTGGTTTTCTTTGCTACATTCTCACTTGAGCCTGCAGTATTTCATCTGATCTCCCTCCTTTTCTCCTTCAATCCACAACTCCACAAGCTGAGTTTTCTAGTGCTGAGAACCTGCCAAGCTCAAGGACAGCCCATCAAAACAATCATAAATACTTGGAATTTTCTAACCATAAATTAAATTTGTAACAATACTGTGAATGAATGTATGTACAAATCCTTTCATAAAGTAGGTATTTATGTCTTCATTGACTCGTCAGTCTTGATTAAATGTTTACTTCCTTGCAATTTCTTGGAATCATGTACTCACTTGCTGTCTGAATTACAGGAACTTGAGCTGGATTTACAGTAAGTGCCAAAAAAGGTGGACTAGGAGGTGAAATATACTCTTTTGGACAAGTAGGATGATTTTGCTTGTTTTCATCTGCCTATAGGGTCAAAAGACACAACTATAAGTACATAACAATAATCCTGAATAGTTACATTAGGCATATGCCCTCAAAGCGGCCTGAGTGAATGGGAGGACTGAATTTCACTTTTGCAGGCAGGCTTTTTTATTCTGTTCCCAGTACACGTGATTACTGAATTACAAACAGCTGGACTTCTGCAAATAAAACGAGAACACTGAACACTGACATCACAGAGAACATAGAGACAAAACTACAGACTACTGCTAATTGTTCTTGTCCATGTCCATAACCCCACAAGTTACTGATATTGCCATGCAAGACCAGGAAGTAAGGGCCTTAAAAGAGCCACCTGATTCATTGATTATGAAATCAAAAACTGCCAATTTCTAAACTAGAATCTGTAATTGCAAATTTCAATTGTTTAGAAATATAGTTGATATTCTTTAGAAGATCTGCTAAGTAGCAGTGCATGAATTAACTTTTCTCAATTATTCTCAAATCTTTCATACTTATAATGAGTCATCTGTCTTACAAAATTAGACTGTTTCTTGGTGGAGGACTGTATTTATTGCTCAAGATTACTAGGAATGTTACCTTGAAAAACATACCTGGTTATCCAGTTTTTCACCAAGATCAGCTCTAGTCTTCCTAGTTCTGTTTTGCTGCGAGCTAAGATAAAATCAAAAAAGCAAGTGAAAATTCACTGAATGAATTTTTTTTCCCTCCTTTTCTTTAATTTATTTAAAGTCTGTAAAGTAAGTCTGTATTGGTGAATTAATATTATCCATTATTTTACAAGATACATTACTTGCTAACCTTTGTTTTCTGTGGACATAATCTGTAGTCTGGTCTTCCATTATTTTAAGAATTTCAGCATCCTGTGTTCTGTTTCTTCTTAATTTGGTTTCTTTTTGGTGGTCATTATTTTCCAGGTTTGTTAGTTCTGTGACAGGATAGTGATGACAAAAATACATAGATTACACTCGTAGAAATCAAGCTGGTTTGACTGTCAATGACTGAACTTTCCCAACCTGTATCGGAAATTCAGTGAATCCACACAGCAAGTGTTGTTATCTCTAGGATTTGGAAATGTTCCATGAATAATGGAAGAAAGAAATAAAGAGAAAAAAAAAGGTATTTTTGTTTTAAGAATTTATATCTGACTAATTCAGGTGATTAGACAAATGTATCAACTATAGTAAAGTGTTTCTATCAGCACACAGTGATAATCAAGGACTCACAAGGTAAAACTACATCTCTTTGAAAGATATTATCATTATTTTTAAAAATAGAATATTGTTCTGATAGTGCTATTCCAACTTATGCTTTAATTACAGATTTCTTAAAACTTAGCTTCACTTTGATAACTTCCTAGAATTCTTGCTTTAGCAAAAAGATAACAATAAACATTTGTACCCTTTTGATATTTAATGTGATTTTGGGGTCTTTGGTTATCCTGGCCTTGTTCATCACTGTGGTTTATATGAATAAGAGCAGTTCCTTTGGCTTTGTCATTCCACTTAGGAGCATCGCAGTCTTCTTGATCTTGGCTGAGATGATTCTGCTCAGAGCTCTGTAAGACCAGGTCACACTTTCCAGACTTCTGATCTGCAGGATTTGAACGATTTGGTGTGAAGAGAGATCCATCAGATCCACTTTGATCTGCATAATAATTGATAAATATGAAACAGAGATATTATTTTATTGTAAATGTTAACCATAATATTTATTTTTCTTCTCATTCATCATCCTCCTTCCCTACAGTGGTTAAGCTTACCTTTTTCTCCAAGCTGGTTTTCTTGAATCCTGTTGTTATTGTTTTGCTTAGTGTGCGAAACTGGAACAGGTTCTTTCTCAGCCCATTCCACAGGACTGGGCAATTCCAGATTTTCTACCTGATGCCTGCTTCGTACACTTCCTAAAAATGGTTTGCTTTTTTCAGGTTCCTGTCGGGAAAGACTTGATCTATGACCAAACCTATCAGCTTCTTCAATAAAGTGATGTTTTTGTTGAGTTGATGATGGTAATGGATAAACATCTTCAAAATATTCCACTCCAGGTAATAAATACAATTCAGGATAAAGTGCCTGAAAAGACACAGTATATTCATCAGACAGGACAAAAGAGAAAATGCGCAGTGTAAAGTTTCTGAAAATGGTACCTTACAAGCCATTCAATACTTACATAAGGAGGAGCAAATGACTTCAGTTCCAGTTCTGTTTCCTGCTTTGCTTTCACCTTGGAAGATAAAGTATGGAAGCGTAACAAATACAATGCTTTTTTCACCAATAATGTTGCAAGTGACATATGCATTCTATTCTCATTTTTACATACTGCATTTTTTCATAACCAGCACTACAATCTGTAGTGGCCTTATGGGGAAAGAGAATCTTAGACTACAAGTGTATTTTCTGACATAGTTCTGAAACTTTGTCTATTTTTCAAAATCTTAATCAGACCCACAAGATTATATACATATACTGAATATTTTTTTTTATCCTTTGCACTTTATCTTATGGTTCAAAGGACCTGATCCAACAGTCCCAGGAAAAGAAAGTTTTCAACTTTCTTTGTCAAAAGTTGCTTCAAGCTGAATCTGGACAGAAATGCTGAGTCTCACATAATTTTCTCTATTCACCTAATACAGTACTGCAAAATATTTAGTGTATATGGAAAATAAATCTAATGTTATCCTATGTCTTCTTGCATTTATAATTTTCCTTCATATTCTTTTTGTGACATACACTTTCACATTTCAACAGTTGTCCTAAAAACAAAGTCTAAAATAGTCAATGTATATTTGAAAGATGTGCTCCAATGTAAGGAAAAGAAAAGAAATCTGAGCTTACATTTAAATCATTATATTGAATTAAACACACAGGTTCTTTGCAAAAAAGGAAGAGCAAAGGAACATGACTTTGGTTTATGTTTATCTTTTCATTTAAAAGACCCTTGCTTGCAAATAGAGCACAGCTCTTAGTTCTGCTTACATTGTTAGAGTTGTGAAACAGAAGACTGAGGGGGGAGAACACTCAACAAATATTTGACCATGGAGATGTAATTCAATGAGGTTACCATGACCCTAAACAACAAATAAACCAGTTGGTTTATTGCTTTACACTTTGTTATAAAGTTAAACATCAAGCAACAGTAAATACCTCAAAGTAAAACTATACCTTTAATTTGTATCTAAATCTTCATGTATATTACCAGTATCTTTAATTCTCTATTAACATAAAATATTCATTTGCTGACATTATAAAGGAGGCTGGAAAACTTCTCCATTTATCTCCAAACTATGTGGGGAAGAAAATACACCCTCTTACCTATTATCATCATCCAGTTAAAAAGACCTGAATTCATTGAAAACATATGCATACTTTCCAATTTAGATTGTATCACAGTCTTTTAAGTTTCTTTTAATGTTTTTCCACCTAGTTTTTGCATATTACTTAGTATTTATTCTAGTCTTCCGTGAGAGAAGAAAATAAGAACTAGAAATAAAATAAAGAATGGCACCAAATTTCCTGCTTGTAGTTAATTTCCAAAACCATGAGAAACAGGTGAAATGAGACACGGAAAAAGTACTCTATACTTATACAAATTACTTAAATCTTTGTGTATTGCATCAACAAATTTTCAGTTGGACTAGTTTTCAAGTTTATTTAATCTTTAGCTATAATTTGTAAGAGATAAATATATATATAGAATCAATGTGAGGAACAGTTATGATTCACACATGTAGGGGTTTTATTACTTACATCTCAGGCTCTATTATTGGACTAAACAGTGGAAAATCCAGAGTTTTCATTCAGAGAATGATGTCTTAAATGCTTTTGGGCAGGTCACAGCAGGAGCCATTAGAGGAACTCTGACTGAGCTTCCATTGCAAATTCATCAACTGCCATATTCCCAACCATGTACAGGTAATAATGACCTCATGGGTTTGGGTTTTTTTTGATGTAACCAGATTTATCATATTTAATCCATGGACTTATCAATACTAGCATCTTTTCACTGGATGGCAACTAATTACACCTGTTGCTTTAAAGGGTATTTCTAATGTAACTGTCCAGCTGTGCCTTTGCACTTAGGGAAGCAGATGTTCTCTGACAAGAGCTTATGCTGCAGCATGTTTAAAATAAATGCTAACAGTGGTCCTAAAGCTATCTCTGCTTTATGTGATATTATCTCATCTACAGGAATGAAGTCTCTGCTTTACATTATAAAACAGAAGAGCACTCAAGAAAAAAAAATATTAACTCACCACTACTAGATTTTTCCCAATGCATTTTAAAAATCTGAATTTCTCTGCAACTGTAACTCCACCCAGGTACTCTCCAAGCTTCTCCCGCAGCACTCTTAATGTGATGTGAGGAGACACCCTAGAATGTTGTCATTCATTAATACATCTGTAAGATCAAATAATGATGGCTAGTTAGTAGGAGGGGGAAGATAATGCTCTGTACGTGCTGGCTTGCACAGACAGAATGACCAAAACTGGGAACTGTGTCCTAGAACTGAACCCAATTACACACAGGCCAGAGAGTCTTGGCGTGGCAGTCAGAACCCTGCACTGTAAGGGCTGTCACAACATTAACTAGCAACACTCACATTGTGTCAGCCTCATACAAAAGGAGAATATGGAAGCAGACAAAATTTGGAAGTTACTTCTTCAGAATGCTGTTGCTCATCTGCAGATGAATAACAACAACACTGGACACTACAGTCGTGCACTTCCATAGAAGTGACAAAGTGTCATGGGGCCGGTCCAGGACTGTTGAACATTCCCTTCCAGCACCCAGGGCCAGAGGAGCCTTCATCACTGTCAGCTTTAAGCAGCAGGCACATTCCTTTGCTTTTTTCTTCTCCAACACAAATTTACAGTTGGGTGTGTGCATGCTAATGTATTTTAAATAAAAATCAAACACTGCAGCGTGAACATTTCCACCGTGATTTGAGGATGAGAATGCTGACACAAATACAAATTGCATCATTTAATGTACTACTTGAAAGTATGCAAATATTAAAGTAATGAGCTCAGTGGAAAAATCACTACAGAATAAAAAACATCTCTGCACAATAAATCCAAATGTGCCAGAGGCACACCAAGGCTCTGCAGCACAGCATAAGCAATGCTAATTGCTCTATGCTGCCATATAAGATAAACCAGAGAACAAAATCAGGCCCGAGACTGTTAATCACCCACGCTGATTAAGTGGTAGGATGATTTTGGCCCAGGCAGCTCTCACTCCTCCAGCAGTGGACAGACATAGCTTGGGGGACAGCACATGCCATTCTCAGCCAAGACAAGAACCTGCCATGTCTTCCATTTGAACAGGTCTTCAACATTAACCTGTCAAGGTTTGTTTGCACTGGCAAGCAGCCCTATAGGCCCTCAGTTCACACCACAAGTATGTAGTAAAAACACTGTCATTTTCATCTCATGAACACAATGTTCATGAGATGAAATAATACAATGCTTCCCTTGTATTATTTCAAATACCTTGAACTTAGAGAACCCTTCTCAAGACCATAAAACTGCCCTGGAGGACAGGCATGCAGCACAGGAGACCAAAGTCTGCAGAGTGGACACATCTAGGCCACATTACATAGTCCCTGTGCATTTGGCTCCTGCTTACTTCTTCCCCAGCCATTGTTTTGCCCATATTTGCTGCAGATATTAGCCATAACATTCTTTATTTTAAATGTATAAAGACAAAAGTGAACGATGGATACATATATCAATACACATCCTTACATGACTTATATGAGAACACGGATGATCTGTAATTCAAATATCTCTCATTTGCTATAATTTCTTCAAGCTGACATCTCAGAGAAGATACGCCCCTTGAGTGGTCTTCTGAAACCAAATAAATGCAAGCTTTTTCAGAGGCAATTCCAACACCGGACATCCTTCACAGATAAGGCCTGTCCAAACCAGCAAGCAAACCTAAAACTAAGGCATTTATGAAGAGCAGGGAAAACATCTAAGTAACTACAATGTATAATGGGAGAAAAGTATCTAGGTATCCAGATCCTGAGATGCTGGGCAGAAAATTATCTAAAAATTATTTGCCAGTGCAGCTGCTAGGAAAATACAAAAATCTTAGTCTGTCACTTGTTGCCACTGGCCGGCAGAAAACAAACACATACAAGTCACTTCCTTCAGGGTGTCCCTTTAAAAGTAATGCAAACTAGAGTTCATTGCAGCCATCTCATCTAGAAATAATAAAAGTTTAGCTTCTGTGGTAAGGAATGAGGAATAAAAAAAAAACCAGCTCATAGAGGCTGAGAAATCAAGTTCATGGGAACAACAACTCAGGGCCATAGACAATTGCACCCTTAATATCTCCCTCTAATTTCACAGCTAATGGAAATGGCCTGTACTTTGACCTAGGAATCCTTTGTAAAGCTGACTCAGACAGTACCAGGATTGTCAAGCTGACCGAACAACAGAGCTATCAACAACTTCCAAGCCACAGGAGTACCAGTAAGACTGCCATTCCCTCTCCTGGATTATAATAGGAGAAGTTTTTAAAAATATTTTTTGTCTTTAAAGACAGTGTTTCACTGGCCAGGTGCTAGTTACTGTTAATGCTAATGTAATGCAGCATTGCATAGCACCCATAGAATAATTAATTGGCAATTATCTAAGAGTCATTAGCAAGCAACAATACCCAGGCAGATATAAACCCACTGAAATCAGTGAGGATCCTAATTTAATTTGATGCCTCAGTGAAATAAATTCGCACAAGAAATTATAGGGCAGTGACAGATGTCCATGACATGAAATGAAGTTACCACTTCAGACATGAATTCTGCACCTCTGCTGCAGACTAGAACAACAAACAAAATGGGTATATGCACTTATTTTCTCTGGTTTTGTGCAGCCTTTCAACAAAAGCCGCTGTGAGAATGAATACATTCTGCCCTACATGCTCATACCTGACCACTGTCAGTCTTTTCAGCTACACTGCATATTGTCTTAAGTGGATAATACAAGACGCAATTTAAATTAATTAAAACCTCCATTCCCTGCAGTTTAAGCTGAATTGACAGGTTTTGTACAGGTGTAGACAAGGTGCATGTAAAAGCTCCGTTTCAATACACATCTTTACATCATTTGATTTTTCTACAACTTCTTACCACACTAGATACACATAGATTTTGACAGTAAACTGTTCAGGAGTATAAATACAACTTTCAAAGTTATGAAAGATTAAAAATGCAACTCTCTGTGCCAGCTTTGAGCCTAGGACTGGGAACCAGGGTATTCTTTCACTAAGTCCTTTAAACAGCTACCTGAGAGCACACATAGTACGTGGTGTTGTGCACAGCCTTTCACTGCTCAAGAAGAAAAAGGAAATGCTGCTGGTTCATGAGCTGTAATGCCCCCCCCCTTGAGAAACAAGGCTTCAGCTCTTTCCCTGCACTGAGAGGGCTCAGATCATCATATTCCTGTTCCTGGGAACTGGCAGGCTACTCTGTCTTCATCAAGCCACTGTCTTGAAGCTGGCCCCTTGCCCAAAAGAATTCCAGCTTTTGATAATCAGGCTCAAGGAGACAGAAAGATATGATTTTACAATATAAATTATTCTGCAGAAATACTAGCACTGCTCTGGAAGTGCTTTTCAATGGTCTACACCATGGGCTGCTAGGGAGTTAAGCCTGATACAGTACAAATTAACATAATGCTAGTTATGGTCACCACTTACCCTCCAGAAATTTAATTAGACATCAAGTTTCTGCTGACAGATGTAACTGTGCTCTCTAGAGCAATAGTTGGACTAAAAGAGTGAAGGACTGTGTGAAGGACCTACCATGTACATGAAACCTAAGACTGCACTCACCTTATAAATCCAGCTGAAACAAATTTGCTAGTAAGAGCTACAGGAACTGTATTCAGCTTGAAGTTCCATACTTCTGCTGGGACATAAAAAACATGAAGCTCCACCAGCTAAAAAAAAGAACAGATGCAAATGTATTATAATCCTCTTCCTATAAACTTCGTTTTGTATAGGTGGACTTCCAGTTCGTGTAGGCAGGAATGGTTCCTTTGATATTAGCACAGGGACTAGAACAGTGAGGCCCTGTCTCACACTGATGACTAGATAGTGAGAACAGTGACAGCAGAGCGATCTGTGACTGAATGGCAGCTGACAGCATCAAAATAAGTCACATTAGAACAAGCTCCACGATGGAAGTGAGATAATAGAGAGCCTGTGCTACTGCTGTGTATCACTGTGACAGCAATGGAGAGATCTTACCAAAAACAGTTGATACTCTGGAGAGCGTCATGGCTACAAGAATCCCTCAGCTGAAATCCTACCTTTGTTCATCTCATAAAAAATGCAAAGCCCTGAAAGCTTGATTCAAACAGCACCACAACTTGATCTTGTCACCAAGAAAAAAAATTTCAAAATATTTCTGACTGTTGTTAATAATATTAGCTACCTTGGAAACACAAAAATGCTCCTGCTAATGTCTGCAAAAAGAATAACTAAGTTGACTCTGAGCAAGGTTCATTTAGACTGTGTTCGGACCTGTGGTAGTTGTTGCACTGATAATTTTCATGTCTTGATGTTTTTAGCAAAAATCAGATAGTATTGACAAAGATGATACACTTCCCTATAACTAGAAGCCATGCAAATAAGCTATATTAAATATTTTTGCAACTGTTGAGTTACTTGATATTAAGTAGAAAATAATTCTTTCTATATATACTATTTTAAAAGCACTTTTTTTTCCCCTCTCAGGTTTTCTAGAACCTTATTTTAATATATTTTTATTTGTGAAATCTAAAAAGTCTTTATGGAAAAGTTCAAAACCTCTCACCTGTGATGTTCGAGGTCTCATTTGACTGAATGACATGTTGGTCCCTCTATTTGACCACAGCAAATGCCAGGTAGGCTTTCTAATTTTCTTTTTGATTGAAGCATTCTTTAAGAGTGAATTTCATGATAATCTGTTATGAGAGAAGTTATTCCATAAATATCCTTTATTTTCATTTAATGTTCTCCATTCCACTTATGAAAATAGAAGTTGTGTCTGTGCTGGTGCAGAAAGCTTACAGCTAACTGCAAACAGAATCAACCACACCTTCTACACAAGTATCACCTAAGTAACTGGGGGAATTGCTAAATCATAGCCCTGCCACTCTAAGAGATCTGCCCTAGAGCATTTCCTCTTAACATTTTCTTCCCTTTTATAAAAATAGTTTGGTAGTATATAATTTTCTACACAATTCCACTGTTTTCCTGAAGACACAGACCTAAATCCCCACAAAACTATATTCTTGCAGGGCCTGATCTGATAAAGTGACAATTATTGTGAACTGCAGCAAACAACACATTGTGCCGGCCAAACAGTGTTCTGAGGAAACGTGACTGTGCTGGGCAACCATGTTAGAAAAATGCTTCCATAAATTATAAACCATGGATCTGCCCTAACACTGTTATAGAATTACGGAACAGTTTGGGTTGGAAGGGACCTTTGAAGATCAGCTAGTCCAACCCCTGCAGTGAGCAGGGACAGCTCCCAATTGGCCAGGTTGTCCAGACCCCCAAGTGAAATCTGACCTTGAATGTCTCCAGGGATGCGGCATCTCCCACCTCTCTGGTCAACCTGTTCCAGGCTTTTACCACATTTAGTGTAAAAAACTTCTTCCTTATATCTCTAATCAACCCTCTTTTAGCTGAAAACCATTCCCCCTGTCCTATTACAACAGGCCCTGCTAAAAAGCTTGTTTCCATCTTTCTCTTTTTGTTAGGAGTTTCATTGGTGTTCTCATTTTGAAGGCTCTTCCAGCCCCTCTGAAGTTACAAACCTCCTCTGGATTTTCAGCCTGTTGAACTCCCTTGTTGTTCTCCTGATCTCCTCAACAGGAGGTCTCTCTCCTCCTCCTGCCTCTACCCTAGCTACTTCTAATTCACCTGTCCTTGAGCATGAGTGACCGGACTTTCCAAGTGACCTTCCAGGTCTCACCTTGATAGCATAGGGTTAAAATGCTTCTAAAATCGTGGTAGCTAAAATAGGCCTTGGGAAGGGGAGTGGGCATTGTCTTTGCTAAATCATGTGAACCTGCACCTGTGTTCCCACCTGTACGGTAGATAACAAATGCGATGATTACTTAGTAATCAAAAATAATTATTCAGTTGTAACAAAGAATCACGAGAAAGGGACAACAACAATGGAAATGCTGTGGAAAGGGGACTTAAAATTCATGCTCGGGTGGAATCAATAGAACAATAGAAAGTTAATGATCAACATATGATTGTATAACAGTTACATAAGGAGAGGGTATAAAATGTATCTATCCCAAACCCAAGTCGGAGTCAGATTTGGGTCTGTACCCCTGATTCCCAGAGCTCTTCAATAAAAGCACCTGCATATAATCATGCCGTGATTATGTGTTTCAACGCTAACAACCTGGCACTGTGGAATTAAGATTTCCTCGTGTCAGTGGGAAGCACATACTCAACCAGGGCCTCTGTCTTTACTTGCAAGCTCCCACAAATGGCCTGAGTGTAACAGCCCATCACGCCTCCGGTCATTCCCAGCCAAAGGCAGGCACAGCAGGTCACAGCGCGGGTTCCTGCCCTTGCTCCTGCGTACATGGAAAATGCTGCACTGAGCAGTACCCGATGTCACCCCACGTTCCAGGCTTCACCGCCATCCCCGGGCACTTTCTGCAGTGAACTAGGACTAGTAAAATCGATCATCCAGGCTACAGTCAACACTCGAACTGCTGGCAAGAGCAAAGTTAGGTACTTCATTCATTGCATCTCAAAATAACCTCCAAACTTGGAACTCGCTGGATATTATCACCAAGATTCGCCACCTTGGTGTGAATGTAGCCTCGTGTTTCAGTCCACGTTATGAATGCGCGAGGGCGGGGATGATTTCTGTGCCCGCAGGCGGTTCCCCGTCCCGGGCACACGGAGCGGCCCC